>JACXSJ010000353.1:248337-316474 GCA_014851325.1 Pentalonia nigronervosa
GGCGAAGCCGGGTTATTCAGCTAGTATTACATAATTTATTCTATAAATAATTTCATAATTCTATATGGTAATGCAATAGTATATACAATAGTGCGTTTTTCTTGCCAATCTTTATTTTTAAGGCAGTCACTTTGACCGTTCCACTTTTAGTCGTTCTGCGCGTATTATAATAATTTAGTAATATAGAAAATAGAGATTGGACATTTGACTCTGGAGACTGGAGAGGTTATTTTTTGCTGCTTCTCACAATCAGTAGATAGTTTACGAGAAAAAAATATGCCCAAAACTGTGACTTGAGTTTTTTTATTCTTCCATTAGATTAGTTTCGAGTTATAAAAAATTCAAAAAGTAAAAATAAAAACACAATATCGAAACCAGTTTCTAGTAGCATATACGTAAACATATCCAATAAGTATTTGGATTTGGGCAGATTTAAATTCAAGGGATCATTAATTTCATATAAGAACAAACTGTTTATTGCCCGACTTCGTCAAATCGAACGGAATTGTCTTTTTAACCAACTGTTTACGATTTTCTTCTCGAAATCGGCTCAACGAAGAACATTTTTACGATACATTCAAAATTCTCGGAAATGTGTTTGTGTTTTTTATATAGAAACACTAAATCCAAAGAAGTTGATCAGAATAGAAGAACCGCATAATCCGGAAATAAAACATAATCTTGAATTCCGAGTTAATGTATTAACAAATATTGTGATTAAAATTTATGCGCGGGGTTATAGTATTTTATCATTTTCATTTGTAGGTCATTTATACGTTTGTTTGAATCGAAATAAAAAATCACGGTTCTTTATTCGTGTATAATTTAATATTATAAATGTGTACAATATTAGTACAGCTGCGACTATATAGGCTGATAAACAAAAACTGTAAACTCGCGACAATTGTGGCATTTTCAGTCAAAAACTATTCAATCCAATTCCAAGTGAAGTGTACGTTGAAACGCCTATTCCGATAATTGTTCATAACATTTAAGAGGGAATGACCGAGCCGCATTTTTTATGTACGTCCTCTGAATTGAAATAAATGGGGTTTAAAAATGTCAAGCCAAAATATTTAATCAACTAAAAACGAGCTTCGGTCATTTCCTTGTAAATATTACGGAGGACGACCATTTTTTCATAAAGAAAATTAGGGTAAGTATTGTAGCGTCCCGTCTGTGCTGTGTAGAATTGTTCGTTAAGTGAAAAGTAAAACATTTTCTCGTTGTCACAGAGTAGATGATGTGCACGTGCACGCGAGTGCCTAAAATTGTTACCCGTACAATATATTTATTGTTGATACCTATCCTTAACACCTCACACCTCAGTGTAATGAATAATGAATATTTGCGAATATTACGACTGAATACGACTTAACGTAATGAAACAATGGCCGGATGCGTAAGTAGCAATGGCGCCGAACACGGTATAAAAAGTTACAACGGTCACACTTTTTTTAAGGGACCACAGCGTATTTTTTTTTGTGGGAGGGGGTTAAGAATTGTACCTATGGTTGGTCATAATGAAATGTTGTCACACCTTTGTTTTGGCGATCCGGAGCCACTGATAAGAAGTAGCCCATAAAATGTTCATCGAGTAGTCTAAATGACTTTAGAGAGTAGGCGTACGAACTGTCTTGATAAATTAAAGAAAAAAAAACGCTGTCCTACGTTAGCGAGAATCTCAAAAAACGATTTTCAAAAATATATTTTAGACGAGAAATGTATTTTCAATTAGAAAGAAGTTTCAAACTTAAAGTCTTCGTTTTCTTACTAATAAGATTAAAGTACTTTGCAAAGGATTCAACGAGGTCGTTTTTGAATATTAATTACTAAAAAAAAAATATATATATTTACAAGAAAAATCAACAAAATATTACTACGGTCATATTATAAACCCATAATATCGGAAAACGTGATTGTTTTTTTTTTTTTTTTAAACAAACCACTCAAATATTCTCATCGAAACTGAAATTCCGTGAAATCCGAAATAAAAATGTTGTTTTCCTAAGTTATATTTTATATACATGCATTACGTTCTCTGTCAATCTCGCTGAATATTAATTTGTAAACGCCCAAATGTGTAGAAAATATATTATAATATATGAATACACAAATACACAATAAACAATCAGTAACGCTTGGACGTTTTTACAACAAAAAACAATTGATTTGCCGTGAAATTAATTAATGACGCCTAATGGTACGTCTTTTTTGTTCGCAGAAAACGTAAATTACTCGTCTAATAATATGTACGTTTATAGAAATTCAACTCGACAAGGACAAATTATTTATATGAATATTTTAAATACCTAATAATATGCAAGTACAAAATCAGACACCGCCGTTTTACCGAATGGCATAATGCGGTTGTACAAAATAGAATGTTTTCGCAAGTCAAACTATTGTCACGGACAAGTGGAAAACGTGTTTGTGTCTGTATATTTTAATCGATATACTTAATATACCTATAATATATCCTAAATAAATTTCATTTGAAAATATAACGTTTCGTGTCGTTTTTAAATGTTTCTTTGCGTCAGATTTTCAGGCAACCATCGCTATATTTTATTCACGATTTTGGAATTACGATGCAATTGGGTTCAAATTGTTAATGTATAAAAAAAAAAGTTTGTAAATAATAAATTCATTCGATTATCGATTTTGTATATTTTTATTTTATTACACAGTGAACTATATTGAACGACGTCACGTCGTGTTGGCCGTCAATTTAGGCTCATGTTGTGCTCGTATATGTCAAATAGCATAAGTAATAATACCTGTACTAGAGGCTTCAAAACTTTATAACGTTTTTGAAAATTAAACGAATTCAAAAAACCGAAAACCAAAAAGGTCCAAAATAAATATATTATGTATATCAATAAACATAGTTCAAGATTAATTATAAAAAATAAACTTATTATAGGTAGGTATTTATGTAACGTAAAAAAATAATTACAAATAACGTTATTAAAAACATATGTGCTTTTTTTACGCTGAATTTATCACTTGCATGTAACTATATAACATTCCAATGGAAATTTAAATTTTATTTATTTTATTTGAACCTTATAGGTATGTACAATTTAAAGCTATTCAACTTATGTTAACAATAGTTTATATTTTTCGAAATATTATTTGATTGTTGTTTTTTCATAAATATTAAATGTACTAATATTTACTAGTGTTCACTTAAATTTTATTTCTGTAATTTAATTAATTAGTAATTCTCATATTTATGTTAAGTTTCATCAGTGTATAAAATTTTGTTTTTGTTTTTAATGTTAAATTTAAAAGAAAAAATTAAAATAACGTATAAAAATATAATAACGTTAAACGAAAAATCAAATAACATTAAATATTAGAAGTGTGTAATGTTTAAATATTTAAAAACGTAAAAATAATATTATTTTTTTTTTTTTAATTTAAACGTTACTTGTATTTGTATCTTATTTAGTTATTCGATAATTTCTGTAACATACGTCAGCAAATAATATAATAACATGATTATAGCTGCAATGGCAGGTGTCTCATTTTTAAAGTGGGTAGGTATCCTGTGATACATACTTTCAAATTCTGTCAAACAGCAAAAGTTACAAAAAATTATAGCATTCGGTAATTTATTTTATTCTATTAAGTATAATTAATATTATAACTCAAAGTTATGAATAATAATAATATTTGTACTAAATTTTAAAAAAAATTGTATCGACAATTTTTTTTACCTACGGTGATGGTGGAAACTGGAAGTAAGCCACTATATAATAGCACTATCTTTAAACACTGAAATACCTAAATATATTTTATCTATCGTCTGTTAAATACAAACATGTGTTATACACGCCTGTCTCGTGTCTGCAGGAAATTCAAATAATAGGTAAATATATTAGGTAGATATATATACACTTATTTTACACTACATCGTCATAGAATTCGTCAAATACTTTATCCATAGTTAATATTATTACCAATTATACATATTATTTCAACTCTTATTATTTGTTGGGATGATATCATTTCGTTTTGCTCTTAACTGAAATTGTAAAATAGCGTATAGGTATTTGTTAAACGATATTTTATTACTTTTTAATATGTCTGCGTCACGTGTGTAATATACATATTTATTATGCGTTTGGTTGATAACTATAAGAATCGTGTACAATCCTTCGCATACACAGCTGTTAAATTATATCTCATCGGGATATATTATTTCCGCGCGAATAATAGGATATTTCGTATTATATATTATATTATAATTATTGAGCACAAAAAAGGGCGGTGCGGTATTAATAACACGTACGGGGTAGGCGTATTTTTAGTATTTCATCTGGATATATACGCTTTAGAGTGTTCAGACATAGCCGCCGCCGCCTAAAGCCGTATGCACACTGTCACGTTGCAGCCGCATCAGACCGAGAGATATCCGGGGGTCGCGCTGCGCATCGTCGTCGTCGTCGTCGCGATGAGCTCGACCCGGGTCCCAGCGTAAAATTATTGTCGGCTCTGTGTGTGTGTGTGTGTGGGCGCAATTTATAATAATAACACATTCGGTGCTTACGTGCGAGTGAAAATTTTAAGGGAAAAGTGGGTGAGGGTGACGAGCTGAAACGATCTATACGACATAATATTATTATTATTATACGCCTACACGGCGTATGTACCTATATATATATATATATACATATTAATATAATATCATGCACTTAGTGCACAATTTATGACGACGAGACGCGCGAGGTATATCGATCATCCCCGAGCTCGTGTGACAGTAATAATAATAAAAAAAAAAAAAAGTCTATATAATACGCGGCGGTGGCGGTGGTGACGACGAAGATATAATATTTTTATCCATAAATTATGACATCGTATTATATATATATATATATATGTGTATATAGCTAGGTATATGGGTACTCAAGAAACTGCAAATGGTAATAATACGCTGCTGCTCGCGCGTGTGTATTATAATACACTACTACCCATGTATAATATGTATAAAATATTTTGTCTATAACCTTGAGCCATATAATATAATATTATTGTATACACTGCACGGGCGTTCGGTTATCGTTGAAAATCAATATCGGCATATACCTATATAACTCGTCACATGTGTATATATTATATTCGCTCAACGAAAACGCTCGCAAAGCACACGCTGGCCGATAACTTTACTGTAATACATATAATGACGGTATTATTTACATACGTGCGGTAAACGCCGTTTGGTATCTCTCTTTGGTATATACGCAGCATGAAAATATTATGACACGGGAAGAGAAAGAGAGAGACGGAAAATTGCACGACCAAACAGCTGCTGCTCCTGCGATGGTATATTATGCTACATATATATATATATATATATATATATTTGACCGCGTGCGTGCCATATGGAAGAAGTTGTCGAGATGATATTATTTATCCGCGGGGAGACGACGACGAGACTCGCGTAGGTCGAAAAGCTGGGTCGGTATGGGTGGTATACACCTCTACTACACGTCGTGAAGGCGCTGCTCGGAAAAAAAGCGGTTGCAGACGAGTGGAAAGCGAAGACAAGACGGCGATTTTTTACTATTATGTATAGTTCCTCAATAGCAATAAAACCACACATGAGACACCTGACGGACGATGTGACAACAATATACTTTTATAATATGACGACGACACGGGCACAAGACATGACACGAATATACACACGCACGTACCTTTGGTATACCATCATCTGGAGCTCGGCCGCGCGTTTCAGTCGGTGCAGTAGCGACGGGATCGATACCGCGGCGGTCCCGGCGGCGGTACGTTTGATACCGGCCCGTTTGCTATGTGATAGCGGTCAGAAAAAAAAAATTAACGCGTACGGACATCGAACCGGAAAGTGTGGAAAACGATTATCGTTCCGGGGAGCGGACCGTCGGTATTTTATAAACATTGAGCACACACGCAGGGGATAGCTGATCGATCGGTCCACCCTGTCCGAAATTAGCCCACAGCTGATAGACCCGCCGCCGCGTCGACGGCGCACGAACTTGCACGGCCCCGTCCGGGCGACGAAAGCAAAAACG
Organism: Pentalonia nigronervosa; assembly: GCA_014851325.1. Taxonomy (NCBI): domain Eukaryota; kingdom Metazoa; phylum Arthropoda; class Insecta; order Hemiptera; family Aphididae; genus Pentalonia; species Pentalonia nigronervosa. The sequence continues at coordinate 254,397 of JACXSJ010000353.1, forward strand.
GAGAGAGAAAAACGCAAACGCGCTACGCGCAGTATAACAACCGATGGAAGATAAAAAAACTATTTTTTTTTTTAACATTAAAGCCGCAGAACGTTTTGTGCGGAATCGTACGAAACGATACTAGTTTTCATATTTTAAAACTCGATTCAAACCTACGACTCATATTATACCTATAAATTTTCAGAACAAAACTAACCTGACCTAAATGATAAAATAAAGTAAAATATGTACAAGGATAAACAAGGAATAAGACCAGCTTAAAATTAATAAATTATCCGGAAAATGGTTTAAATTAAAAATGATAATTCGTACATATATTATTAGGTAGGTAACTACCTAAAATTGTTAACACGCGCAGAGAGCAGAATATGTAGGTACGTAAACATCACGACGATTGATTCAACATGTCAAATCTAATATTTACATGGTGTAAAATATGAACAGTATATATGGGCTAATAGAAACTCCATTATTACTGTATATTACCGGCCGTCACATTAAATATAATATAAAACGCATATTTAAATAACCTCAGGCACACCTATGTTTATTATTAATATTATACAACAACTATATTAAAATATTTTCGAAGTATAATAATATTATATGTGACCAACGACTATTTACAGTTTCGGAACACACTTTAAACCCGATAGTGTTCAATTATATTATACAGAGGATGATTCGTTTCACTGGCTATTTCGAAATCTATTATTTTTTTTTTTAAATATTTTTACGGAAAATAAAGAATTTCATCATTTTATATTTTTAGTGTTAAACGAAGAGTGCGGTTACATTGCAACATATATCATCTAAAACAGGACTTATTTTTTTCTAAAAATGTCATTGTAAGAAAAAAGAAACTGCAGGATTGGTTTATATACATAGACATTTGTACAGTAAAATAACAGGATGCCGGAGCAAATGTAAAGTTGTTAGGTATGTTCGTGTTTTCATTAAAGAAATACATATATGTACCAGTAATCGGGAATGTAGCCATGATTTGTTAGACTTTTATAAGGAAATTAAGCAGAATTATTTTCTATTAAAATGTACAATCGTTTGTTAGAAATTATTAGTTAATAGCTTAGAAAAGTAAAACATTTAAAATTAAAAAAAAAAATTATACTTTGGTCAAATTACTTATTTAATCGACATTAATATGTTATCTCTGTATAGTAATGAGTAATAACCAGGGCTCGGAACTTTAGGCATTTGCATATTTGTTTAAAAAGTGCATATTGAACTTCTGGTTCGATATAAATTCGATTCATATTACGTATATTTATATATTATGTATATATTCGTACACAAAAATTTTTGTTGCATAATTTTGCACGTTTCGTGATTTTTTGTACGAATTCGAATATTTTTTATGTTTAAGAACTTTTTATGCATATTTCATAGATTTAACAAAAATAATTTTTTTTTTACAAATTTATAGTTTAACAAAAAAATATTAGATGCATGACAACCGAAGTTCTAAATTTCATACTGTTTGATAAAATAAATTAATTCATCAAGGACTATTTTCGTATTGTCCCCAATGCACTCAACAATAATGTTATAATCTCTATAGTACTGAGAACTCATAACAGTAACCACCGACCGGCCAGTATTTATTTTTAACCAAATTTACCACGGAATTAATATTTTGTACCATGATATAAATAAATTGTATAATCGTAAATAATTCCGATTTCGTAAACAATTTAGTTTAACCATTAGGTCGTTATCAGTATTATTTATACACAATATTATTTCTGCTCGTAATAAATAATAATTAATAATACAGGCGTCGGTGTGCGACTGTGCTAGCGACTTTGGCGTATTTGTATACTGTACAGTGAGCGTTACTCAAGTATTTCGTTCGTTGAGTATTGCACTTATTTAATTAATATTATTTATTTCAAAATGCCTAAAGATAAGCAATCATTGTCTCGACGTTTAAAATCTTTAATTTCTGAGTTTGGTGAAGATGTGTTTTCTGTAGACAATGTTGTTTAATTTTGCAAACTTTGCGAAGTGAAAGTTGATCCCGAAAGACGATCTAGTATTACACAACACTTAAACACGGACAAACACCGTCGTGCTATAGATAGTCAATTAAATCAAAAAACAAAAGCCAGCCAACAACTATTAACAAACCTAACGTCGAAAAAATCAACTTTCAATATGGATTTATGCAGAACATTGATATCAGCTAATATACCTCTGAATAAGTTACAAAATACAGAGTTTCGTAAATTCTTACAGGCATATACTCAAAATGATGTCCCTACTGAATCGACACTTAGAAAGTCCTATCTTGACAATTGTTACGAGGAAATGATAAAAACCATTAGACAACGTGTATTTTGAAAAAAAAATTGGATATCGATCGATGAAACAACTGATGCTGAAGGAAGACAAATTGCAAATGCCATAATAGGGACTTTAGAAGAAGATAGAGCAGGTGATATATTTTTAATAAATACCAATGAACTAGAAAAAACAAATCACTCTACCGTATCTAAATTTTTTAACAAATCGCTCAGTATTTTGTGGCCTGACGGGATCAAACATGATGACGTGTTACTATTTTTATCAGATGCGACGCCTTATATGGTTAAGTGTGGAAAATCACTTAATACATTATATTCTAAAATGATTCACGGGACATGTATGGCGCATGGTCTTCATAGGACTTATGAAGAAGTACGTGAACTATTTACCACAATTGATAAAATTGTATCAAATGTGAAAAAAGTTTTTAAAAAAGCGGCATCGCGTGTTCAGATATTCAAAACATATGCCCCAAATATCCTCTTACCACCAGAGCCAGTTATCACACGCTGGGGCACATGACTAGATACTAGCATTTATTATTGTAATTATTACGAACAAATTTGTGAAATTATGGAAATGTTAGACTCAGAAGATGCTTTATGTATAAAAATAGCAAAAAAAATTTGGTAAAATTTTGTGTCAAAAGTAATTTGGTGTACATAAAATCAAACTTCAAAATACTGTCAGATTCAATTTTGAAATTATAAAAAAAAATATGCCTTTATTCGAATCATTAAGTATCTTGCAAAAAGTTTAAGTGCAGTTACAATTGGCTCAAGGTAATGATGGGCAAAACGTATTTATGAAATCTGAAACAGTTTTAAACAAAAACAACGGATTAAAAATACTAAAACAGATATTAAAAATACTTGATGGAGAAAGTGTTACTATGGATAGTCTACCAGAAGATCTTACCACAAATGATACAAGTTTCTTTAAGTATGCTCCAATTACATCCGTTGATGTGGAAAGATCTTTATACAATAATCTCTTGACTGAAAATCGAAGATCGTTTAAACTCGAAAACATAAAGAAACACCTCTTACTTCAATGCAACGCAGGTAAAAAATAAAATAACCTATCTAATTGTTTAAGTATTATTGATTTTATTTTTTTTGTGTGAATTCGAGACGCTTAAAGTTTGATGAATGTATACAAACAAGAAGACAGCAATACACAAATGTGCAAAATTTTAATATTATTTTGATTTTTACTCTGGTGCCTAATTTAATTTTTTTAAATTTGATGTATAAAATGTATTTAGTTCAATAAATTGCATATGTTTGCATATTTTCCAAATTTTGACTGCATATTTACCGCATATTTTGATGTTTTTTAACGCATTTTTATGTGCATATTTGAGTACTTTTTAGTGCATAAAGTTCCGAGCCTTGGTAATAACCAATCGAATATAAATTGACTAAACAAACCATGTATCACGTGTAGATTAAAATAATTGCTTAGTCAATATATAGAATAAATATGAGAACCATTTAGATGCATCAAACACCAAAAGTTAATAAATTAACAGTTTTTTTAAAAACTATTTTTACATTTTATTATTTTGTGTTTAAATACTGTTTAAAAAAAAAATAACGGACATAATATTATAATTAAATAATCCCAAACGTGTGAAATATTTATCATTTACGCCTACACATTTAAAAATATGTAAATACATATTGCCTATACGTGCAAAATGTCAAAACTGTACATGTACGTTTTATTTTTTCCTTAGATTATCAAACATAATATAATATTATACACGACATCGTATACACGTGTTAAGATGATTTATTGTTCGATTTAAATAAAACAAAACTGTCTTCTCAGATTCATTTATTTGATTATCATTTCATTTCATATTATAATATCAAATTATTACAAAAACGCCAACCCGCAGCTACGCATTATGTTAATATAACGAAAACAAGAATCTTGTTTCGGAGTAAAATAATTAAAACAAAATTGTCTCTGTTTACAACTTTTCTGTAATGAAACAACATCATAAATGCTTAGGGTATGTTTTTGATCATTAAACTAAGCTACGAACTATTAAAACGTTGTGTATACCCTTAACAAAACGTTTATTTGGCGCAAAGTACATTTTTCACTATGTTTTCTCCATATTGTACGCACCGTTGTTATTTTTAATGTTTTCTAAAACCTTAAGAGAGCGTCGGCGATACGTAAATAATACATGTAGGTATACATGTACGTTATATTAATGTTCGGGAATTAAAAAATATAAAAATAAGAACTAACGATTATTTACTGTGGAATTGCTCAATGGCCCGGTCCGTAGATCTCGATTTTCCAATTAAGTTTACTTCGTCGTCGGTATCCGGTTATAGTGTTTTATACCTACCTAAACCCAGAGAACCGATAACGTTTTACACTGTCCCTGTACTATATATATATACGTATACGAAAGCTAAAAACCGGCAGACCATAAATCACTAAGGATATTTAATTAACTAAAGGGTTTTTGGGTTCGACAGGTCTAGGACATGGGAGGGTCAATTAGTGTTTAGCTGACCCCGGCCAACGCGCAATTAGGTAAACGAGGCGAAAATTCAAAATCCATAAACGCCGTCGCAACGACACACAATATTATATTTTAATAATAATATAGTATAAATATTTCGAACCATTTTTCACGATGCACTGCCCAGCAGAAATGCATTATGCCGGTCCGCTTCCCTGTATGTCACTTGTCTAATAATAATATGTATACCAAAATATTATGAACGTTTTGGTTTTAACATTTAACCGCGCGCAGATAATATTAATCTATAGCATACAGTACTCAAAACGGCAGTCGGAAAACGCTTTCGAAAACTCACCTCTGTTGAGTTTGTCGACACTCTCGAACCGGCCCTCGACTTTACTCCGCAACGAATCCAAGTCGAATGGCGACGAAAGACCATGGTCAACGCTGCGACTCTTTCCCCTGTAAATCGAGAATACCGTATGTGATTATATATAAATATAAAGTGCGGTCGTACGACAGTAAAAATTGTCCATTACTGCGGTGTCGGGACGACAAGAACAATATATTATTATTAAACGACAATAATATTATATCTAGCGAAAAAAAATACCAGTACCTTTTATATGGAATGCGTTCGTCATTTGAAGCACCAAAATCTGAATTTCTTCGAGAACTGAAATAGAAAAAAAAAATGCAAAATGCAAAATGACTAACTACAAAATAATAAAATAAAAACTAATTACATGGACTTTAAATGCACAATAATAAACGTAAATAATATATACTAAACAACTAAACACATAACAATCGGAATAAGCCAAGCCACTGTCGAGTAGCTACCTACTGAAAGTGTACCTACTGCCGTACACTTGCACACGTTTATAAAACACACAAATATTATGTACACACTAAGAATACTATTATCATCCTTTGACAGACGTAAACCGAAAGTGTGTCGCCTCTTCCCGGAGGAGTATACCAAGGTATAATCCAATCGTATACCGTTGTACACATGTGGTATACGCATTTGGCCAAAAATTAAATATATTTTATGATCAAAGTAAATTGGTATTTGCTTTGGTTGAAATGTATACATATATATATATGTATATATATGTAGGTAGGTTAGGTCAGGTTGCTCGCTCGAGAAATGTCTACACTCCTGTGGTCCTGCATCGCGCGATGTATTTTGACCGAATTACTTTTTTACGCCTCTTAGAAGATGTTTCGACGTCAAAAAGCGTTAGTGGAATATTAGAAAATACTGAAATTATATTACAGTAAAACTTCCGTTAACGGTCATTTTTTTTTAGTCCCGTCGTGTATTACGGTAAAAATACATTAATACCTATATGTAGCGGGCACTGACTAATTAACGACCAAAATATTAGATGAAATAATAGAAAATATGTATATTAAGAAATGTAAAGTGTGCGGTCTGTCCAAATTATTTATAACAGTTTATAGTCATTTTATCGAAATTTCACGATAACGTTAGTTAATTAGCTCTTTTTATTCTTAAAAAAGTGACGTAGGTGATTTTAATTTATTAAAAATGGCAGAAATTCGTTTCGAAAAAATTTGCTCAAATAATAAAATTTTAAAACAAACCAATATTACTCAATATTTTAAATTTTAAGTTGTACATAATACATTATAATTTCGGCTATTAGATTTCTCGTTTGTTTTTAGCATACTATAATTTATCATATAAAGTTATAAAGTTCAAATTTTATCGTTTTTATTGTACTAACATGCATAAACGACGGCTACTGTTTTTCGAAACACTCTTATGTAGTGTGTATTATTGTTGACGTCTGTAGATGAAAGACCGACCATCATATTAATGTAATCATTAAACACGAAAATTCACTATACACAATAAAGGTAGTAAGGTAGGTATAATATATGTTTGGTAATTGGTTATGACAATACACCGTTCAGTCGGGCACTATAATATCTATTATATCAAATGTAGTGTATACAAAAAAAAAAAACGTAAATATAATTTGGCCTAAATCTGCAGGACGTTTTAATAACTATTTCCTACACAACATTATTGCCTTATTGGTCTCGATAAATCGGTAAAAACGGAACATTAAAAACACATTAAACTGCAACTCGATGAGGCGCGGCGAGTTATAGTATACACACACACACACACACACACACACACATATAATAATAATAATAATAATAATAATATATACTACCGACGCCGTATGCGATAAAAAAAATTTAATAATAAAGTAGGTAGTCGGAGTTTATGGCCGCACCGAGACTCATTAAGCAAAAACTGTACAACACTGCACATATATAATAAAGATTGTATTTTTATATAGCTAATACCGATAAATAAACTAATGCAGTCGTGCAGCGATATACGTTATACAACGATAGGCGTAATGAACGTAGTGCGATTATTTTCTCGTTTCGTTCGTCGACTGCAGTAAAATAATATAATACCATATAACAGAAATTGTCTCTTTTTCGTCCTCGCAATGCGCGCCTCTTTTTACCGCAGTCTCCATAAATGGCGGAATCGAAAGAGCACAACAAACGTGTGCAACAGATTTTCGAGAAGAAAAATACGGTACGTATCGAGCTCCGAGGTCGGTACACGTTTCGATATTCCCGCGGTACAGCTGGTATATCGTTACGGTCATCAAAATTATCGAACGCTCGATTTTGAACCACCGATGCGCATCGGATACACTCCGATTGCTTCCTCGAAAATCTCGATGATAAACTAGTTACGACTTCACATCGTATCAGAACGCGTTTTGCAGGTCACACAGATATAGGTATTTGTGACATCGGACGTTCCTAAGCCTAACTTCAAATATATAAAATTATTAAATACGCGTTATATTCTTTTAGTTCGAGTTGAGCAACGAGGGTGTGAAACATTCCGAACATGAAATCGCGAAAAACAAATTGTAATTTAACATTAACAGTTTTATTTTTTAATTATGATCAGACAATCAGTGTAAAACGCATAGGTACCACCCATCAACCTACATTACGAAATAACAGCGAAAAGTTGTTTTACAGCTGTTGTTAGCGCGCCTTACTATAATAATATAAAATATCGCGATAATATGTGTATACGGAATGATCTATTTAACGCAAGACACTAGTTACTTTAGAAAACACTATTGTTTTCGATGTAATTTAAAAATTAAATAATAATAATAAAAAAAATGTTATTTTTGGGAAACAATTATTAAACTTTTTACTTTTTTTGATCGTTATAATTTCTTAAGTTTTTTCACTCTTTTTAATGACAACATACCTAGATACATTTTTAATTTGATACTTCGAATTTCATAGCCTAATCTGTACCACTCCATATTTCGCTCGTCTTAATATTATAAATACTTATAAAATATAACTCGTAAATTGCTCGTCCAAAATTCGAATTTGGTACATCCAAGGACTTCAAAAAGTATTCTGCTTTGAAACGAGGGATTAAAAATGTAAGTTTTTATTAAAAAAAAAAAGTAAGACAACTAAAAAATGATAGTGATAAAAAATAATGAAGAAATATATTTTTTAGAAAAACGTTGTCGTTTAACGACTTAAAATTCTGTACAAAAAAAATATTTTCAAAAACATTTATAGATTTTTGAACAATGTGTGTTTCGCGTTAAATGGATCACACTGTACATATATACATTTATGGTCATATGTGTACAGAATTCAGCAGGTAATATCTGTCTGTATATTATGTGTATTACACACATCTATAACGTTATGATGCATTTTATAATGAAAATTGGCGCACAATTTCACAACTCATATGTTCGTCATATTATTATTGGGTAGGTGTTATGTCTGCTATGCTTGTAAGCGGTTTTGAAACATTATTTTTTTAGAAAAACGTCCGTACGCGTTACGTATCGCATTTTGCAATGAAAAAAAAAAACTTTACATTTTTATGCATACTGTTGTTTATAAGTAATATTATAATTATCAACGTTTATAATATTATACTGTTGACGTTATTTTCAAAAACCACCGTTTATGTAATACGCGCGCACATAATAATAACAGTAGTAATAATAATAAAAATAATAATGTAGTTCACATAATATTATTGTTGTACTTAAACCGTACATTGTTTTCGTCATACGTACATACGTACGGTCAACGATGACTTTATTATTTTAATAATAATATCATGGTGCGACGAGGTACACCCGCGGTGTTGTCGAAAACGCCGCTTTCTCCGTGAAATAATAATACGATATTCGCTATATTTTTTTTGTCCTGTAAATTCGCAGGCACCGATATAATATTGTATAATTATTTCTGTCATAGTTGTTCCGGAAAATAAATCTCGACTGATACATGCAGAGTGCAATGAAAAGAAGAAGGAACTGATGACGAATAAAAATAGAAAATTGATAGTTAAACGTTTGAGAAAAATCATGAAAATTATATGGATAGTAAATAATTTAAGATTTACTCATGTTTAAAAATTCCCAAAAATAATATTTTGAAAAAAATTATTACGACGGTTTAAAATAATTTACTCCAAAAATATTGATATTTAAAAAATTGTACAAATAAACCACTTAACTTGGACAATTTTTTTTAACAAATCGGGTACTATGAATTTTTCCAAAAAAATTTGAATTTAAAAAATAAAAATTAAAAATTTTATACTTTAAATACAGTGCGAGTGTTTATAAATTATATGAAAAAAAAAACAATGTTTAAATATTGATTAGAACAAAAGTCATTTCATTAGTCAGTCTTTCTTTTACACCCTGTATATAGTATATAGAAATCGACGAGTTCGACACGACAACTTCGGTGGTATTATTGTTTCGCTCGAGCTCACACACATATGTGTGGGTATATAATATATATTATTTATATATATATACGCGTGGCATATATGCACATCACATACAAACATATATATATATATATATATATATATATATATATATATATAAGTGTTATCGTTGTGAAATTCGATAATGGAAGGGTTTTTCCGACGGTGAGAAGGGGTAGCGCGTGCGTTGAGGAGGTGGTTCTATATAGAAACCCAAAACATATTTTTCAGGTGTAGCAAAACATAATTTTACCCACCCACCCTCCTCTAAAACTCTAAATATAATGGGGGTTTTTTTTGTTACATTAATTGTTAATATTAGGGTGTTAAATTATCATTAGGGCTGGAGGTGGTGATTAAAGCTATTCAAAAAATAGTCCGCAAGTGATTGAATTTAATCATAAAAGTGACCAAAAAGTGATCTCTATAAGTAAGTATATAACTTACAAATATTAAATACTTTTTTTTTCTTCTCCTCTTAATTTCAATGTGTAGGACACCTAGTAATAGGGTTGGCGCCACAGGGGGTGTACACTCTGGTAGTAGAGTACAAAAACATATTTAGTAAGAGAAAAAAATACAGCGTGCAGAACGCCGAAACTGCAACACGGGTGATGCAATAAATTAAACACTTTAAGTATATTATTATAATTATCGTCGTTTTAATGGATTTTCGAGGCAACGCGTATTTCTTAGGCAATTATTACACAACACTCAGCTGCCGTTTTTTTGAAATTCCAATTTTTCCGCCACTAGTATAATAATAATAATAATAATAATAATATGTATATATCTGAGTATCATAATACGTATTAATATCGCAGGTATACAGCTCAAAATAACATAATTTTCCGAGTGTATATGTATACACCTCACAAGCATATTAATAAACAGGGTACAAGCATGCTCACCTTTATTATTTCATTTCAGAATGAATTTTTTCGTGAAAATTCAGATTTTTGGAGTTTTTAAATATACTTAAAGAACATATTTTCAAATTCTTGAGGTTTTTTGTACTACCTACTGAGGAGTGCCCTAGCTGTGGAGATACAAACTTCTGTTTTTCATTTGAGAACCTTCCTTTTCAATAGTAAATAATTATTCAGTGTATAATTTTTTTAAAATTTTTTATGTATTGAATTCAAAAATCTGAACGAAAAGTTTTTCAGTTATTAAATGTTTATACTAAGGATAATATAATTCTTAAAGTATAAAAATATATACAAGTATTACAAAAATATAAAATATATATAATATTGGATCTAGTATATGTATAACAACGACGCAATTTATATATAATGATCAAATATCAAAAGACATTGTGTAAATAAATTCATATGGTATCACCACGGAGACCAAAGTTCTAAAATATCCAATAAAATTTGTTTTAAATGATCCTTATATTCACTAAGCTTTGAACTCGCTGTGCCATATATTACAGGACTCGAGGAAATCTCGAACAGCAACAAAACGTCATCGTTTGTTCCACATTTTGAAACATCCCCTTACATTCTGTCCACGAGGTTTCAAAGATGGGGTCTACAAAGTTTTACTTGTGGTTAACTAATGAGCCTTGCTACAGGGTACGATGAGCCTCTCGAATATTATTATTGCTGTATAAGATTTCTAGCAGTCCAAAAATATTTTATTTTCGCAACGGTTCGATAAAAGACCCATTTTTAAAATTTTTTTTTCGAATAATTATAGAATACACCTCATACAATGACGTATATATATATACACACACACACCTGCTACGAACAATATAAATAAATAAACCGCCGGTGAAGACGCATCTCTGCTCAGCTTTCGCGGCGTTGCCCCAATTCAACCGCACACAGATGTATAATAATATAATGCACTGCTGTACAGCAGCTCTTATACACACACATATATATATATAATGTCCCGCGACAGGAAACAGACCGTGTCCAAAATGTCATAAAACTTCCTACTCCGTAGTGAAACTATAAACCAGCGGGTTTCACGTTATATATATATATATATATATACACACGAGTATATATCCGATCGAACACTTTCGAATCGTTATGAGCGATATAATATACACGTATATTATATTATGTGTATAGAGATAGAAATAAAAGTATCATCTGTATATACGCGAAAATCGTCGAGTATATATTATACGATATTATTACAGAATATAGGGGGTATAAGTAACTTAATAATCGTACAAATTTTACAATGTCCGTTTGCGGTCCTATATATAACGTATGTAGGTACAATATGTGAACGCACCTATACGATATTTTATTTTATTATATTTTATTGGCGTACGAACGATAGGAATATTGTTCCTAACACTCGAGCAGTCGCAACGCGGCCGAAAGTGAATTTTTACGTCGAGAAGAAACATAAAAAGTTGAGAGAATATAATAATATATAGTAATTAGCTCTCGTTACCACTGTAACCGTGTAATCTATATAATTGTTATTGTGCTGCTATTATAACGAGGTCGAGTACAGCGGATTTAAAAAAAAAAAAATTTTTTTTTTACAATTTATTGCAGTAAACGCAATAATTATATATTTGTGTTTAAGTCGTTAAATTCATTTCAACCGATCTAGTTCATCAAACGAATCAATTTTACGTTTTTTAGTATCAATGAACCTAATTGTTAATGAGAGTAGAAAAAAATAATAGACTGAGAATTCAGAGGTTACTTAATATGCATATATTATATAATATAATTAATATATCAACGAATTGCCTCATAATGAGCATGACCTATACAAACGTGTATTTAATAGTTTAATAGACGACAATTGTATAAGCTCCATTTAGTTTGACATATTTTTATGTGATTCCTTCTAACCATTGTGAATCTTAATAACCGAAGAATACTCTTAAATCTGAGTCATTTGTTTATTGTACCTTAGCGTTAAGACGTCTGGTGTCAATTTTTTAAATTTGTCTAAATTCTTTAAAATTTGTCTTATATTTTAATTGCCACCTTAATTATAGCACATATCGACTAATCTACTACCCGATACAAATTTAATACCTATTTAGAGAGTGTTGATACAGAGTGTAGTAGATCAACAAAAATGACTTTAGAGTGAATTTGTGTAGACGAAATCACATTAGAACCGGTCGCCTTTAATGGATTTAACAAATTATACATTTGTTATATTTTACAAACTGCATGAAAAAAACTTAAACTCGTCTTTTAAAAAACTCTGTCGACTTTAATTAATAACGATGAAAATTTTAACTTGTACAGACCTAACAAAGTATATTAAACCGCAAACTGCGGTGAGCGAGTGCTCCGATCGAATTTTAATAGATGTATAGGTACACGGCGGGCTTATGAGTCCACCACATACTTAAACTTTAATATCACTACAATAACACTACCACAAGTCTTCCAAATTTCGTGTGACAAAAGTTGTGGCGACGATCTGCTGCTACACGCGCGACGGTGCACTGACAATTATTATTGTTGTTGTCACTTGCAATTCGGAAGGCAACTGCAGTGTAACTATTTATTATATTACAATAAATCGTTTCACAAAATTTATTTTGCTCGTCGTGCCAGCTATATTATATTATATTGGCTAAATCGATATAACAATATTACACTGCTGCTGCACTACACCGTCGTAGTTTATTAGGGCTGCGAAACGCAGAGTACACCTAATAGAGAAGAAATAACCATACGAGCAGACCTGCCGCATATCTTCGTAATTGTATTATCCATCATAAGAAGCGTAAAACGCGAACGAGAAAATAATAATAATACATCGACGGCGGTTTTGTAGCGAGTCTCGTATATTAATTATAATATAATACAATATAATATAAAATAATAATAATAGTGTTAAATTTTGTTCGAGTCTACGAACAGTAAAGAGGTATTGCATTAGCGCTACCAAAGACGCGCACGTCTACCCGTAATATTATATTATTATTATTATTATTTAAGAGCACACGCAGACTCTAATAAATCAATCGGTGCCTTGATCGTCGTCGAGAAGAAAACTCGTAGGTATTACGTGCGCCAATTCAATATAATATTGTAAAATAATAACAATAATAATAATAAACGTGAACACAATAATATTAACAATCGTATACGTCGTCATCGTATGTATACGTATACTATCGTACGAGTTTACCATTAATTTGAAGCGTGCAGGGTCGGTGTGCAACTTGTGCACTGATTTCTCCACTTAAAAACAACCAATATTGCAATGTGGGCCGGGCCGGCGGGGGTATAATTTTTTGTTTCAGAGCAAAAAACCGATTTTCTCAGTAAACTGTTTGTTTTTTTTCCCGTTTTTTCGGTCTCACGATTTGATATATTATTGTAATAACACGACGCGAAATAATTATTATTTTCTGTTGCACTGATCTGACGACGATGCACCATGTCGATTGTCGTTCAAGTACTTATATTTTGTTCCCATTATTCATCTCTGCAATCTTTACACTTGATTTCTTGTTTTGCGTTCCAAGTGGAGGGATTAATATTATCGGTTTGTCTGAAATGTTATAGATATAATAATAAGTCTTGACGAACTTATTATTCATACTCCACAGTGATTCAATATTAGGTAGGTGCAGGTATTTAATTATCAATATTTTCACAATACGAAAAAATAGGATGTACAGAATTGAAAATAAGCGAATATCCCAAAAAAGCACAACAAAACTACCCTAACAGTTATTCTAGATTATATTATATTTTTCTTCAAAAAAAAACAATCATTTAGTCATCGATGCGTCGCGTTGAAAATTATTCGTCCACACAATTTTAATGGCCAGTATTGTAAACGAAATTAAACACAGCGTAGAGACTTACAAATAATTCTAAAAATTAGTACAATGCCATCAGGAAAGGGCGTAATTTTAGTAGAGTGGAGGCAAGGTTTGTCGGAGGTACACGAATTTGAAAATATGAATTTATCCAGCCTAACAAAAATAATTCGGCGAACAGACGTAATTTATAACATTTTTTTTTTTTTAATTACGATACTACAGACACATAATAATAATATATCATTGCATATTTTTTGTATAAAAGAGTTGATACTTTTTATTTTCATATTTATTACATTTATTTCCGGTTTTCTTATCAAATGCGTAGAAGTTCACGCAACATTAAAACCTATTATATTACGAACGATAATTAAAGAATTGTATATAATATATTATACATAGGACATTCATTTATCGTTATGCTACCTACTATACCAGGGCTGGTTAATGGTTATCTTTGTTCTAAACTTTCGCGGTCATCAACATACCGCGATTTGGGTTGTCAAAATTTGTTTTTATTGACAATAATATTATATGCAGTAATAAATAACAACAATACTCTCTAGAATATGCATATGGTGTGTACGGTAAAAGCATTAGATGTGATTACTATTGTAATGTTTACGGAATGAACAAAATAACGATCACACGGTATTGGACGTATTGATCGAAAATTGATGAAAATCGACGATAACGTGGAAAAAAAGTGGACAGAATCCAAATATCAAACGTCGATAACATTGTCGGAGTATAATGTCTTAAGCACGTTATATCGTTATCAAAATATAATATAAACACGAAGTAATAGGTTCGGTTTGGATTGTAAGACGACAAATAATAATAAGTGATAGTATATAGTAATAAATTAATAATCTATAGTTTTTTCGGTTTATAGTTTTATTTACGAACATAACGACGTAATTACCTACCTGCCTACCCATGTATGTACACAAAACCTAATTGAACAACACTGCGCGCTTGTACGCGTTTCGTATAACCTTGGTCGAAATATCGTAAAATCTCATAAAAAAAAAAAAAAAAAAGCGGGTAGACAATAATAATAATAATAAAACAATAAAATTGAATATTAAAACATAACAAATTGACCTGATTAAGGGTTCGGCGTCGGTGGGTGGCGGTGGGCGGTGCGGGTGAGATATCGCAATCTGCGGTGACCCATTCGTCGTACATATTATATAGTTATCGCCGGTGGATCGCGAGAACCTACCCCCTTTCGCCAATAATAATATTATATAGACCCGATGATTATAAGCCATAAGGCGTCTCGAAAGTTTGGAAATCCTGTGGGTAAATAGATCTGCGCGGCGTACGGCACACACACGCGATGATCTATAATAGCAGATAACAGCTGCTGACGATCGATAAAGTATTATAATATTTTACGAGCGGGCACACGTTTAATTAATTTCACGATAATCGTTGCGTGTCAACACATCACGACCCAAACACGCAGTATTAACATAATATTATCATATACATATATATATATATATATATATGTGTGTGTGTGTGTTATCAGTTTAAAGCGTTCTAGATCTAGACCCACGACCGCAGCATGATAATAATATGACGTGTAGGCCGCATAATATACCGAGTGATCCGTATAATATAATTATATTACCGATTAATGTTTTTGAAAATATTTCTTTTACATAATTTTAATTCGTCATTACAAAACGGAATTTTTGGAAAAACATTATATTTTTTTATTGTTGTCTTTTTTTTTTTTTTTAATGTACACTTTCGAACGACGACGTACATTTTTAATTTCATATTCCGAAGCACAATATTATTCAGAGTATTTCAATCTTTAAAAATCGAATTTCGGACGAGAGGCTTATTAATTATAAATATTTAAAGATTAGACGAGCCGAGTAGTGGACCAACATTTTGTGGGGTATTCCTGTACCACTCCATTGAGTCATTCCATATTCTACTTTGAAATAAAGAATTAAAAACGCGTATATTGTCATTAAAAATACTGATTTTTAACTACTTAAAATTATGTAAAAAATAATATTTTCAAAAATATCGATAGTTTTTTGAAATACCGAATGTCTTGCGTTAAATGGATTACCCAGTATTGATTAAAATTATACAATTTACATTTTCATCCCTTTTACTGCTGATTCAATAAACTTCTCATCCATCACAGAAAAGTCCAAAATATACACCACCGACCTCGGTAATATTATTATTATATATAATATGTTATACCTATATTGCTGTATAGTATGTCTATACAATTTGTTAGCAATGCGACGATATATAATGTAAAACTAGCTTTATCATAATATTATGTTTTATATTTATTCAATAAATGTGCGCAGTAGCAGACTTAGCACCACCACCGTTATATATATATATATATATATATATATATATATAAAATCGTATTGAATTTGACGACCGCACACATCGTATATGACGTTTGTGTAATAGTAATAATGTCTTGTAGTTATTGTTTATAGATAATACGGAATAGTAAATTGTAAATAAATCGTATTAAATTAATTATACAGTACTACAACAGTCGACTTTTGTCTTTTTTTTTTTTAAATAAACAACACGGAGGTTAACAATAATAATATCAGGTACCGTAATTTGTACGATATATATATGTACCCAACTTAGATTCATAATCGCCTTAAACCGTTTTCGCCGGCCAATACGTCGTCACGCGCAATGTATACCAACATGTGAGAATACATAATTTAACATTTATATATGCTATTATACTATAGGTACATATAACACGTAGTGTGATCCGTGCTCACCTCCATTTTTCCTTTAATAATGAGTTTATTTAAATTTCTGATTTTTGGAATTTGTAAACGAGACACTCAAAAACCACGTTTTAAAATTCTTGGATTTTTTTTATATTAATACTAAAGGAGCGTCCCGTGGTAAGAAAAACTTCTGTTTTTCTATTAACGAAAACCCCTTTTTTTATTGTAAATAATTCGGCGGTAAATTTTTTTTTTAATTTAGATGCACCTTTTTGATGCCAACTCGTCAACATTTTCAGAAAATTTATCCAGCGATAAATAATTTACAGCGGGAAAGGCACCGCCGAATGGGTTCTCGTTTAAAAAAAAAAAAACAGAAGTTTATATCTCCACGGGACACTCCACACGAGTAGTACGAAAAAATCTCAAATATTCGAAAGCGCCTATGACGGTATCCATATTTAGAAATAGCAATAATTAGATTTTGAATTGCAGCGTTAATGAAGAAAAAAAATGGGGTTAACATGAATCACCACTACTCGGTATATATATATATATATTATTATTATAATGCACTCGAAGCGTATGTATGTATATATAATGTAGTATAATAGCACCCACGTAATTGATTACAATTTTCTCGATCGGCATAATATGTTTTTACGACGATATATTATGTCGTTATATAGACGGCGTTGCTGCTGCAGTGCCGCGCTCGTTCGCCGGTATAATTTGTAACGCGAAGAAGAGAAAAAAAAACTCGCGACGACATCGCTGCCCCGTATTGTGTTGCCGGTGGCTGTGCGGTGGTCGGACGAGGGACTTGGATTAACACACACACACACACACACACACATACATCTTATTACATGTGTGTGCGCGTATTTAATATTACGGTGCGGGCGACGATATAAACGGAAAACGAGAGAAGTGTAACAGCAGTTTTGGACGCCTCTGTGTGCTCTGCAGCGGCGGCGACAACAATTTCGCAAAAGTGTTCCGGGACATTTATCATACTTAAACCCGACAGCAGGTATATATATATATATATGTATATATATTTGTGTGTGTCTGTACATAACCCGAGAGTGTGGTGTGACGAACGAGGGCTAAATGCGATTACATAATAATAAATAATATTTCGAATTCACTATGCGAAAACGAGCGGTATTCCTGCGGTGCAGTAAGCTTCCCGACGGCCGAGGTCTGTTCGGCGACACGACGACGAAGACGACACGACACGACACGATATTATAAGCACAATATAATAATTTACATTATGTTATAATATAATATAACTGGTCAGGTCGTGTCGGTATGGCGTTTCATGTAATATATATATATATATATATTTAAATAACAAAAAAACGTGTGTATGTGTGTTTTAAGACGAGGTCACGTCCACGCGATTCGACTTAAGTTGCAAATAAAACATATATTGGGTGATGTATATATATATTATAAAACAGACGTTTTGATAATTATGTTATATGGCTTTCGGGAAACGAGCGCGAATGACGTATGAAATATCGTAGCCCAAAAGAAAATTTTAGATAATTTCACGACCGACAAATAATATAGGTACCTACTTACAAAATAAGAAGTTACATATATATATATGTGTGTATTTGAGTATGCGTGGCATACTGCAACTATAGGCATTTTCCGCCAATTTCCAATGAATCGCGGGGTTATTTTCACTCCCATCAAATTTATTTGATGAAAATTTAAACAAAAATAAAATTCATAATGTGAATATTATAAGAGTCTATATTATATCGTCATCGAAAGAAAAAGAAACATCGTTATTAATATTAAATAATTATACATTTTTTTCTCGTTGACATTCGTGTCGAGAACACAGACCAAAATATATACCGTTTAAAAGAAAAGGTGAATAAGAGAGGGACAGTTGTCCATCGACAGACGCCGGGTGAATTTTTGGGCCAAAATTAGTCGTCCCTGAAAATTTTGCCGCCCTAAGACCGTTTCTACAGGGGACCTGTGCCTAAATACACCCATAGTATTTAAGACTATTTTTCAGGCTCACTTTTTTTATTGTTATACATTTCAATAGTATGATTTATATTATTATTAATTATTATCTAGTTATTAATACTATTAAGATATTTTAAATTTAGAAAAAAGGATGACGAGTATTGAATAAATACATTTTGCTGATAAGTGGTAATTGTCAGGGGGGCGTATGATATTTCAGAGGGGGCATTCGCTCTCCCTGAAATATACCTGCTGGATTCAGCACTGAATATACCTATTTTTGTAGAGTAGTATATGTGAGCACGACGATCGCCGCGGAAGTCTTTCTCCGAGAGACACGGACTCGGCACGACTCGTGTAAAGCGAATGAAATTCGTACGAAATATATTGGCCGTGTGCACGCAATAATAGTTATATTATATAGGCAGGTGTGATACGCAGGTAGGTACTCGCCATCACAATTATTTACGCTCATTAAAGCGACAGCGACGTATAAATCGTATACGCGAACACATATATAAAATACGATTTCAACTGCGGTCCAATCATAATAATATGATGTTTATTGTCGAAATCGAAGTTTAAAAGAGTGCATATTCTATCGGTTAAAAGCGTATATTTTATCTCTGCGACGACGACTGCTGTAGAGTGACCCAAAAACCATATAATTCTGTATCGATATATATAACACCCAATTTATTTCTGCGTGGCGTATAATTTGATTGACCATGACTATAATATTATATAGTTTGATAAACCAATAACGGAAAAAACCGTAAACGAGGAAAAAATCTTAAACATGATAAAAAAAAAAAAACATTATGGATCACATTTCAACGATGATGACTGCTCGTCTGATATATTTTATATTATTCCGAATATTGAATAAATGACGAAATGTCGATAAATACAGTTTACGACTGTGTTAGGCATTAATATCGTCGTTGGTTATAAATTCCCAATGATAATATTTGTCGTACAATTATTATTACAACTGTATAGACGACCGTAAAAATGGATATGTTATGGTGCAAATAAACGCAATTATTTGCATTGAAGCGTATCATTTGAAATTATTAAAAAAAATAACAGCAGAAAAAAATATTAATAACAACATCACTCTCTACGTATAGGTAATTACATTTCCTAATAATTGTTAAAGATTAAAAACTGTACGCCATGATAAAATATCGCGCGTATAATATTTAATTATCATAAAATAAAACCAGAACGCGAAATGCCTAGGGGCAATAACCGCACAGACCCGATTGAATTTTACGATATTTTTGTGTTAAATGTATGGACTGTGTAACTGTGTATAATATAATAAATTCAGCTCGAGGGGGGAGGGGCATGATATATTTATTGTAATTATTTGTATATAGTTAACGGATATACCAAATTTTTTTTTGTACAAATGAATAGTAATAATAATAATGAAAATAATCGCAAACGTATAATTTAATGTACCAACGAACAAACGCTTTTCCTTCACACACATACACATAAATGTGTGTGTGTACATTACGTACTACGTGTGGATTTTCGACAACTTGATATGTACATAATATGCGTATAGGGGATATGCAACCAAACCGTTACAAATCCATCGGAAGAAGTGTGTATATACAGGGTTATCCACCAAACATTCTCACCTTCATTTTTCCTTCTAATAATGAATTTATTGAAATTCTGATTTTTAGAATTTTTAAATGTCCATCATATTTTTAGATTTATGGTTTTCTTTGGATTACTCAAGGAGTGTCCCGTGGTGATACAAACTTTTGTTTTTCAAATGAGAAAATCTCATTAGATTTTAGTATTTTAGCGTTAACTATTTAGTGAATGTTTTTTGTTGTTGTTGAAAATATTGATACACCTTATTTATAATTCGAACGAGTAGTTTTTCAGTTACTAAAATGTTTATGCTTAGAGTAAAAGTCGTTCAAAAAAGGGTTTACAGAAATATAAAAAATAATATGTAATATAAGATCTAGTATTTATTGTATTCGGATGATTTTTGCAAACCATTAATGTTGATAGATCGATATTCTTAGATCAATATTTTTCACTAAAATGTTCAAACCACCAAAACCCATTATCGTGAACCTATTGTATCCTCAGTACACATGGTTAAATAACTCAAAAACTAGTAGTTAGAATTTTTATTCCGATACGTCATCAGTATTTCCAGAAAAAAATATTCTCTAAATTATATACAGTATAGAAAAGCGGGCTTGTCGTTTTTGAGAAGAAAAAGTTTGTATCTCCATCAGGAACCACTCCAAAAGTAGAACAAAAAAAAAAAAAAAAAAAAGTATTATTGCGCTCGAAAAATCTCAATAAAAACGTGGTTTTCGAGGTAGGTCGTATTTAAAAACTCCAAAAATCAGATTTCGAATGGACCGCATTGTCGAATAGAAAAGTGAGCGTGCTTGGGGCGAACTACCCTGTATACGGGCCATCGTATGCATATAATGATATGTGGGATTTAAAATTATTCGCATGCTGCACAAATGCGGGATCCGGTCGGTTTGGTCGGGATTTGAGGACGGAAAAAGCGCGCGCGCGAGAGATACACGACGCACATAATTTAGAGTTTAAAGAGATTCAAAAGCTTCGCGCGGATTGAAAATGTCAACAAAATACGTGTACACGCGGCGGCGGCGGCGGCGGCGGCGGCGGCGGCGTCGGCGTCGGCATACGAACACGCATTCTGCTCCGTCACAATATATATTGTTATTTGCACGCATAACTCGCTGGTTATTTGTACGTCGCATATCACTGCAGAATAATAATATATACGTCGTGTGTGGAGTTTGGAAACTCCGAAGAATTCTCGTGTGCATTTGCCCGCGTTTCAAATTGATTTTTTACAGCCAGTAATCTTAGACTATTATATTATACGCTCGCGGCGAACGCATCGTGCGTGTATTAATAAAATAATTGTGCACGTCATATCGTCGTCGACGTGCAGTCGGTATACCTACAATGGAGGGAGGGCGTCGGAGCCGTCAATTTTTTATTTTATTGATCGCGGTGTGAAAATTCGGGAAATTTCTAGTCTAGTACTTTGGCTGTCCGCAAACTGTACAGTATACAGTCCGAGAGGAAGAATAAAATCAAACTCAAATTCGTTTATTTTTATATTAAATTAACTTGTTTATTATTTGAAAATAACAATGAATTTATCTATCTGAACCGTTAATTCCGACGATCAGAACAAAAATTAATGAATAAAACCGCCTCCGCCTGGAAAAAAAAAAAATAATAATAATATTATTCTGCTACGCCCCATGGAGACGACTCGGAATACGCGTTGCTAGCAGCGTTTTCGTAGGCGCCCGCAATAGATTACTACAACAATAACATTATAGACGCGCATACCTTAAACAATCTCAAAATATTCCGTATCAAAACACGCACACGCGTTGAGGTGGGCGCAGTCGATGTGCGTTCAGTCGCTCGATGCGTCCGCTGTATGCGAATTAAGGGTTTCCTTTCTAGATCTCGTCACACACACACACACACACACGCCATACGCGTATTACAAGAGTGTAAACAACAATATCGTACGACGCACGCGTATAATATAATACATATTTTACTGTTACACGCGGTCGTTACGTGTACGAACAACCGTCGGCTGTTGTAGGTATATAAACTATAAAGGGACCAAACGAATTGGGTAGACATTTTTGTTGGGCAACAATCCACCGCCCTCGCCAACCCCCCCCCCCGTCCTGGCCACGACACGAATTCGTATTATTATACTGCCGCGCAAACCGTTTAATTACTATAAACATTCATCAGCTCGTGAATTATATTGTATATACGATAATGTGTACATAAAAGCCGCGCAAACCGTCGTCAGATCCGTTGCAATAATAATGCCGATGACGACGACGATGATAATGATAATAATAATAATAATAATAATAATAATGTGCGCTCGCGCCGTATAGCTCGCACAAAGTGCGTACAACGACGTATATAGTTACTATCATCCGTTCGGTCGTTATATAATGTCCGCAGGAAAAAAATTTCTGGCCGACGACGCGGTAAATATGATCGTCATGCCGAACTAATAACTATATAACACGACTTCGGTCACGTCAAACCGAAGGATACAATTATTATAAGGATAACTTGTATAGGAAAAGTCGATATATTTTACAGTGCGAGAGGGTAGTAAGACAATATAACTAGTGAGTGGCCCCACCGCAGTTATGGGGGGGGGATAAGGACACAGTGTGGGACTGCTATTGAGCCCCAATATGTAGGAGTGGTACGATCAATGGCGTATACGAGAGAGGAATGTGGGGGGTCGATGTCCCCCACCAAGCCTTTTTTATTATTTTAATGTGCAGGTGGTACCCAAGTTTAAACATTTTCCTTCCGTGATAATTTGTTTATAACTGCTCCCCCCCCCCATACAAAAGTCATGTGTACCCTATCACTGGGTACGATAGTATAGGTAGGTGATTAGAATATTATGATTTATAATAAAAATATATGCGGGGATACGTGTCATGCGAGCTGTAATAACTACTTCGGTCAAGACGACGGACGATCGTTTGTGCCAGAATCTTTGTCTTAGGACAACTATTGTTGTATATAATAATACCAATATTTTTAATATGAAGATAATATCTCAAAACCTGAATCTACGAGAACAATATTTATTTTTCAAAATTTAACCATAAACGCTCAATTTTAGATTCACTGTCAAAGTTGAAGTTAAAATCGTCAAGACTATTAAAACTCGAAGCATACGACTTTTGGGTTCATCAAAACTATAAGACTGCGAGTGAAATAACTCATAAAAGGTAATCATAGATCTGGCGTAAAAAGTTGAAACAAACCTACTACCTATTTCTTCTAGAATTTCGGGACAAATAGTATCAGTATTTAAAATTTAAAAAAATAAACGACGCATCGTATCAATGGTAATGTAGTATTTTATTGCGTTGCATTGTGAACGGAAAACTGCAAACGGAAATCGATGGTCGGACGGTATAAGAAATGAATAGAAATATATATATGACATTATATTGCCTATATCGTCATTGAAAAGCTACCGCAGCAAACCGACCTACACGAATACAACTATTAAACCGTAGTACGACATGACAAATGACAAAAATAATAATAATAATGTATTAATTTTGTACGAGTATCGCGTGCTTACGTATTTTGAACTTTATATCATAATAATAAAATGGCGCGACATTAATAAGGCGCACAATATTTGATATTTCGGGTATGCAAATACGCACCCGACGGCCACCGATGCAATATGTACAGTGCACTAATGTTTAGTATACACTATGGTGATGTAGACGTTTATATCTACCCGCAACCGTGTAGGTGTGGTCTAAGCGGTAAACATTTCGAGGAGTGGCAAATTACCGATGCATTTTTTCAGACACAGTGCAATGATAGATGTGCCTATACGATAAAGATTTTAATTAAGACGTTTAGACATTTCAAATAATTTCTATCGATCCACGACGCCAAAATCCTGAATATAGGTACATAACATCATAACATATGGTCGTAAAATATATTATTATAACATCATACGTTGTTTTCTCTAGAATATATATATATACTGCATTCTGCATCGCTGTGAGTACTGGCGATGTAATTGTATAAGGAGGAGGGGAAATGATACCTTTTCAAAAGTATCGTTTTGCCTCCCCCTAGACATACCAACAGTAAAAATCTTTAAATCTTCTAAAATAAATAAAGAAGGCTAACGTACATATTTTATGAAATAACAATTTTTTACCCTCGAATTAATGCATAAAGTGCCTACGTTAAATGTAGGTACTTTAAATAAATGTTATTTCACCCACTGTTGTATTGACATATCGTTAACGTTATCGCATCATCTGGGTTGCAAAAATAACCCAATAATATTATATTTTATTAATTATGATTATTGGAATATCACAACATTATTTTTTTTCTAACTAATTATAGCAGCTTTTTTTTTAATGAAATCTTATGTAGGCAATATTATTTAATTATAATTATAGGCATACCTCAATTTTTTTCTATATCATATATAAAATTAGATTTAGTACACGCGCAAGACTTGTGTGTAAAAAAAACCGATATCAGCTTGTGGTTTCGACTTTGATGAACAAATGCATTTGCCCCCCCCCCCCTCCAGTTCTTTACTCAGTTACGCCACTGGGCCGGGAGCGTATAATCTAAAGTTTGAACGGATAATTGGTGTGTGTTTGAATAATGAACTTTATTTAATTATGTACATGTATATTGTATATATATATGTACTTGTGTGTCTGTGTATTTGACAAAAGTTCAAAAAAGGAAAATATTTAATAGTAAATCTCGTGCACCTCATGACAAATAATATTATATATATATATATATAATTATGCTTGTGCACTGTTTTCTGAAGCATTCGAACACTCGAGAACGTCTTGGATTACATTCGTTTATTGTTTGTTCCATCTTTCATTCAGCGTTATTGTATACACAATCGTACCTATAAATATATATGTATTTTTTTTTTTACCTCACTTAAAACGCTCTAACAATCTTATACATACACTGCAGATACGCGACCTAAATATAAATACATTTTGTATTTTATTCCGGAGCTTTTGACGTAGGTATTCAACATTTTTTTAATGATTGAGTATTACAACGATATTATATTTCGCTCTTTATATACATATTTTGTTTGCTATATAATATAATAAAGCCATAATTCCGAGTTCCAAAATTTTCTACTCACTAAATTCTGCGACTTCATTCATGCGCACAAACGACTATAGTATTGTTACATTATCGCCGTCCTTAATACCTTCGCTGATATGATTTTGATTTTTTTGGGCACAATTAAGCAATTAAGTGCGTTCAGTATGTCAAACATATATTGGAAAACTGCGACGACACGTGGTATTATTATAGTGGTTAGTTGTACATTGTATAGGTAACATTTAATTTTATAATCAGCGTTTTGAATACCACGATGGCGGTAACTACGATTTACCACATAATATAATACTATGCAAATATAATCTGTAACTGTCGTGTTCTGTACAATAATTATGTTTGGCGTCATTCGACGTACATATATTAAATCGCAATAAATTGTATATGCTTACCACGGGACGCATTCAAACGGATTATTGTGTTCCATGTCGCGAGAGACATAATAATAATATAATTCGCGTTTCACAGCGTTGTATTATTGTATAATAACATTTTATACTTAGAAGTGGCTTACACAAACGACACCATCGCACAACCGTGTGTGATATGCCTCAACACCATAGGGCATATAAATATTTATTTATTTATATGTCTCCATTCCCAACGCCGTTTGTCGAACACGAACGGGAACGAAATCCGACCACATTTTTTTTCCCCAATGTTTTCCAGACGATTTTCGGCGATGCGAGGAAAGCCTCCGCGATCATTTACCTGCGTACTGCACGCAGACGACGACGTATAAATAATAATAATATATAATATTTGATATTGACCGCGCAACAGTTTTTTTTTTTCCAAATGCAGAGCAGCGCTGTCGCGCCTATGCATTATAATATTATTCGAGTAATTCGAATAATCGAAATCCGTGCAAGACTAATCAGTCGTTAGCAAATGCGCGATTGAATAATAGTCTTAAATATATTATTACTATGCCTGACCCGTTCGATTCCGGCTAAGGTTAACGTACCCATTACTGCGTTATTGTTACTACTATATACATAATAGTATATTATTGTACGCCATCGCCATTATCGTCTGCAGCGATGCGCCTCGTGTATACAGGGTGTGCTGTACAGCGTGGCGTGTTTGAATTTAATTCCGATTTAAAAACGGTCATACATATTCGCGATACACTCTGTACGTCGTGCATTATTATTATGAATGGATACGCTGTGGTAACATATATTCACGTGGATCGGTGTCAAAGACTGTAAGACATATTTTATACGTTATGAAATGGTGTGCAGCGGTAGCTTACGATTAAGCGTTACGCTGTATTGTCAGATGACAGATATTACCTTAAAAACAATTTTACAAACCTGTACAATGCGT
Source organism: Pentalonia nigronervosa (assembly GCA_014851325.1). Taxonomy (NCBI): domain Eukaryota; kingdom Metazoa; phylum Arthropoda; class Insecta; order Hemiptera; family Aphididae; genus Pentalonia; species Pentalonia nigronervosa. Next base: position 281,684 of record JACXSJ010000353.1, read on the forward strand.
AAATAATCTCACTCTAGTACTATTATACTCTTATTAAACGCAGAAAATTTTAAATGTTGATCGTAATGCGCGATGGATCGATATTAATTATACTCTAATTTCCAAATCATCGTCGTCGTCATAGCGTCCAAACCTATTGTGCTTATATTTTAGTACACAAAGTTAAATAACTCAAAAACTATACTCGTTTGAATTTCGATCCGGATACATAAAAACTTCGTGAAAAATAATGTGCTTAACGACCTACAGTGGAAAAGGTCAGTTGTTGTTTGAAAAAAAAAGAAGTATTGTGGTATCTCCGAGGACACCATATTTTCAAGTGCGGAATAAAAAAACTAAGCATTTGATTAAATTGAAAAAAAAATAGGAGCGAGCATGCTTGCAGGCGAATACCACTCTGTGTACATAAACACTTTTCCCTCCCCCACACAGCGATAATTTCGCACTTATATCTTTAGACGATATTATCTATAACAAATATATAACAAATATATCGTCTCGCAGAGTGCGTGCGCGTTCGTGGTTCGGTGGAAACCGTAAAGATTTCCCGGCAAATGTGCGGTGTGTACATGCGTATGGCACACGTGTACAATATACGGCAGCCGTAAAAACGGTTTCGGTGCGCGCAAGGTTGTCCGCGGGGGGGGGAGGGGTGGGGAATAGGGTCGGAGGGCTGACGTGTGGCCGCGCCAATGCTCGGGGGAAATTCGAAATCCCGAGCACTGCGAGTTCGATAAAACGTGCACGGGGGGGGGGGGTACGGGGTTCAGTTTTAACGCGGTCGGACGACGCGAATTCATTTTTAATAGACTACCGGAAAATCGTCGACGCGGCCTGCAATCCTTCGGCGGAGGCCGAGCGACATATATATATATATATATATATATATATAGAGAAAGAGAGAAATAACGATATCGGAGCGCAAACCGTCTGCAGCGAGGGCGTCGTTTGGGATGTAGCCAGCTAATAGATCGTGAACACACACACACACACACACATATATATATACATACATACATATACCTATATGATATAACGCTATTGTATATGCGACGTGTCCGCTTATATTATTATGTACGGGCAGGAGGTATATATATTTATTATACGGACACGCGCGCCGCCGTAGCGTATGGCCTAACGAAAATAGCAGAACGTGTTGTGTTCGTTTCGTCCGAAAACACCGTTTTCCGCCGAAACGAAGAAAGGTGTTTTCCGTTTAACCACACGCGTTTTTTTTTTTTTTTTTTGAACAATCGTATTGCGGTCTATTATCCTCCGAATAATAAGAGAGCGTATTGAATTAGTTTTTTTTTAAATATATTACGATTATATTTCTTTTGTTTGTTTCGCGCTCCTGCGAAAGTATGCGAAACGATAACACAAATTATATAGTTTGATTTGTATCTATATACACGCACACTGCTGATATTAATTATGCATATATAGACGATTAAAAAAAAAAAAAAGATAATTTATAAATCTTATTTTTGGCCTGAAAACGTTAGGTATCTAATCAATTATTCAAACGAATAAGACGAGCGTGAAAATGTTTTATTTTGATATAACGGAGGAAAATGGCCACAGCGGTTTCGTCTCCACGGGATACGCGTATATATTCCGACCATAATAATGTTACACGAGTGTTAATGAAAAGTAAATTATATACGTTTTCACGGCAAATAAATATATATAATCACACAGGATTGCGAAGAACGCAGTGCCAATAGATCATAATTGCCGCAGATTCGATTTCGAGTCTAACGTTTATGAGCTATCGAATTTTACGAGCATTTCGACGTATATTTTGTGGTTAAAATACACGCACCATATATAATAAAATACTATATTTTATGTACGCATATTATTGCTTAATCGTATAATAATATCATCATCATATTCGAATATTGTGTGATATTATATATTTCACTATCGATGCACGCACACTTGCACGGGTTTTAGTAAATCATTTATAATGCATCATCAAACCCTCTACGATTAGTATATACCTACGCAGTATAACGCGTAATAGTTACATCGATAAACATAATATAATAATACATAAAAGTGGTCAAGTTGATGAATATGACTGACTCGAATTAAGTGAACGTTAGAAATTTAGAAATACGTAGTTGACAATAAAGTACAAAAAATTTAACTCGCTAAATTCATACTTAATATGGAAAAAAATATTAACCCAATTCTGTAGCAGTTTAAAAAAAGTTAATTTATACGCTCTGCTTTACGGTATAGGTATCGATAGTGTACCTCGTCACTGAGAAGGTCACTGTGACGGGTGTGTAATTTTGAAACCAACTGTATACGACCGAAAAACGGTTCTAAGCTAAGACGGTCTATAACTTTTTGGCGACCAATGTTACCAAACATGTCTTATTTTAAAACGATGGTATTTTTTTTTCTTTTTGTAATTGCCGATTGTTTTATAAAGTTCTAAGAAATTTTCAATTTTAACGCCCCAAAGTCCAAATCAGAGCTTGTTACCAGAAACCGCCCTCAAAGTTGAAAATCGGAGCTTTTTTTCCACAACAAAAAAAGCGTCTTCAATAATAAATAAATAAAAAACACACATCACTGTGAAATCGTAAAATCAATACATTCTTCGCTCTGTTTGGAATCTAAAAGTTTAAAAAAAAAAAATTTTAACTGCCTAGTCCGCCTTTGGATACACACATAATGTATTCACAGATAATTGTGATATATAAATATTAGATACACGGGTGTTTCGTCAATGGATCGTTTTCGATAAAAACTATGCGGTGTTCTGTGGATAAAAATCAAACAATTCGCACTGGTGGCGTCGTCAAATGCACAATATATAATATTACAAATAATAATTTAATACGCGACAAATATTGTTATTATTATGATGTACCTCGTCCAGTCGTCCGGGACTGCGGCGCGGATTGTGCGGACGGTATATCATACCCAAATATAATGGCAGTGGTATTGGTTGGCATTAGAGAGAACGTCGTCACATCGTCAGCTGACAAATTGTCGGCATGTGCGTACGAAATTGTGATCTCTCGATCGCTCTCGTCGCCGCGAACGCTCTGTACACATTAGACGCGTACCCACCATCGAGATGTACATATTTATTGTTACAACTGCGCGGCGTGAAAGAGAGTACCTATGGGTACCATTATATATTATCGTATGTGTCATCGGCCGGGGGACAGCGACTCACAGTGTCACGGTCGGCGTATAACAATTATTATTAATAACACGATCGTTATCGTTCGTTGATACTCGTTTCAATTTTTTTTTTTCCGCGGTATTTACTGCTGTTACGATTATCGTCACCACCGAAATCCGCATTGTCGACAAGGTTCGCGCGGTGTACGCCTATCTGCGCATAGTGACCGCGATTCGGGTGCCGGAGATACGTTTATTGGCAGTTGTGGCGGAGGGGGGGGGAGGTAGGGGGTCCGCTCAAGACGAAAAAATAACTCAAAACGCATGACGCCCGATCGGCAAACACGCTATTATACTACACACACACACACACACATTAGTACGTTATATATTATATTAAATCTATAGTTCTGTGTACGTCACACTGCGGTCCAACTCAAACTTTTACAGCACGAAAACTTCTTCGACTCGATAAGAACGCGCGGACGATTTCTCGACGGTCCGTCCCCGCATAATAATGATGTATAGCTGTATTGTAATTTATTTCAGTTGTTTTATCGAGGCAGATAAAACTCTACAACTTGACACGACCGGAGATTGTCGAATGAGCAATAATGAACATTTCAAATGTCCGATATTAAAGTTTCCGTTAATGGGCGTTGGAATAACTTTTGACTCTATATTATTGGGGCGACGGAATATAGAAGTAATTTTGGATCATGTTAAAAAAAAAAAAAACAATAGTACGACAAAACACCAAACTCCGATAGTAAACTATTTCCATCGATTTTTATTGTACGCACAATATTATATTACCTATATACACGTGGTAAAATCAGTTAGTTAAAATAATATATAGTTAATACAAAAGAGTTGTAGGTAGTTATAGTCAAATATAACTTTCAAGCTAGTTAAAACAGTAAACATTTTAAATATATAATATTATATAATGTTTTCTGTAAAATAAAAATATGTCTTGCATTAATTTCTTTTCAGTCTTTTATAGTTGCACAATTATTTATACACCACGCAACGTGCACTGTTTTTATTTTCATGGCACAATTATTCATACGGTGTTTGCCTAAATAATATAATCACGACGTGCACATAATATTATACTCGTGTAACGCGTATAGGTTAGGTACCCATCACAATAATACGGTGAGGAGGACAAAAGAATTCGGCCGGGTATGGTGCAGTGACATACACCTGTGGTACGGCATACGACAATAATATATCTTTGTATAATATTATAACGGTTCGTATTTATATTGTACAAGTGTTATGGGAAATTAGTATAAACGTGCCCACGAATAACTGCGGTAATATTATAACGACCATACGCAGGATGCATGCCACCAAGCGTGCTCCCCCCCCCCCACCAATAATATTTTATTCAAATTCTAATCGTTGGAATTTTTAGGTATATTCAAAAAACTACGTGTTCGAATTTTGATTTTAGTGTGTCGGAATTTTCAGAAAAATTGTCTGCTTTAGTAGAGTCTTTAAAGTAGAAATAATGATGGGGGTGGGGGGCGATTCTCATTTGGAAAACCAAAGTTTGTACCTCCGCAGCAAGGGACACCGCTCCTCCTAATGTGTAGTAGGTACGACAAATCTTGAGAATTCGAAAATACGGGTTTTAAACGTGATTGAAAATCCCGAAAATCAATTTTGAACGACTGCGTTTTTCAAAAAAAATGGGGGCGATCATTGCCCGGCGAATCACTCTGAATATTATGCATAAGATATAATATTGTATATTATACATGCAGATGGGTCATTGACGTATTAGTAGTATATTACATATATATGACGACCATAACTATCGTAATCGATACACTGTGAATTTTTTCATGATACCTGCTCGCAGGGAACGAGACGATCGCTATTGTGTAACCCTGAACTCGAAACCTTCAACGCGCCGCCGACCGTGTTACGAAAATGTGTTCCGAATATTCCGGATCATATACGTAAAGAGAATACTGGCAGAACACAATCACCTCCACCTCCACCACCACCACCACCACCACCACCACCACCGCCACCACCTCCACATCGTTATTACGACGTTCGACTGTATAGAAATTCGCGGGTTGATCCTTTTTAGTAGTTATTGCTATACACATCGTTCTAAAACACTCGAATAAAATACCTTCCGATTGACGAGGTATTATTTTTTTATTTCACGATAAATACTTAAATATTTTTGTATCTGGGAGCTTAGCACTCTCGATTTTCCGCAATCCCCGCGCACGTCAAAAATAAGGTATAAGTATTATACAGCTATTGCAGGTATTATAAAGGAAAAAGATTCGATAAATCATTGAGAATCCGAAGTATAAATACAATATATATAACGATTGGCCGCAGCCGAGTGCGGAGAGCACCTAAAGTGGAGTGCCGTTATAACTTTATAACCCGAGAGACTCGGGTTGTCGTGACTTTTATAAATTATAATATTTTCAAGTAGGTCTATACATTATATGACCCGTTCATGTTTCTCGGAAAGTTTTTCTACTAGAAAAACGTTGACCGTGACAAAAACGAAGTATACAATATCTTTTACACGTAAATACTTGTAATTTTGCCCGTTGTAGATTCATTGTACATACAACTATACGGTTTCTAAGTTTTAACATAATTTGACGTTTTTAAAATTTATTTAAAGGTATTTTTACTAGTCGTCATATCATGTAATGGTTTACGAAAACCAAAGAAATGTGTTTATATAAATCAGAGTTAGTATCGTTAGTGCCTCCTAACCTATAGTTACCCAACCATACATGTACTGCTACCAGCCCGACAACATATCTCAAAAAATTCACAACCAGATATCTTCTCTCAAAGCCGATGCAAAGGCCATAACCACGATTTGGATACCAAGTCGCATTGGTATCTCGGGAAATAAATAGCAGATACCTATGCTAAACAGGCCATCACTTCTTCAAATTCACTTCATATCCGCGGCTCACACACGAGTAAATAATATTATATTTTAGAAAGTATAATAATATCTAAAATACTATAATACGATATGTTTATATGATATTATGTGGCAGGTATCTGCGTTCTAGCAACAACTTCAATAGGTAATCACAATGTTGAAACGTTTATTGGTGTTTCTTTTTTATTATTGTTATTTAAGCTTCGTGTTAAAACATTTAGTTTCGACACTTGGGTAATGAGATACATAAAAGTGTTTTTACTTTAAACGTATATACACATATAATAAATAGAATAAACATTTTATCAGGTGTTTTTTATGCAGTTGATTATAATTTAAATACCTAGGTACTCGACATTGATTAAAACGATTGTTAAGTCTATGCGACATTATTTCATGTTCGGTAACTACAACACGATTAAAGCGTAGCTACCTGTTACTTTATTATAGTTATAACTGCATAATATTTACTTTTTACCCGTCATATTATTATTATTATTATTATTGTTGTAAAATTCAGCTTAAAAACTATTCATTTTGTAATTATTGCAAAACGAGATAAAAATAACTTTGATAGGTACTAAAATATATGAACAATGTGGGTGTTTATGCAATGTTTAACACAAACAATATAATATATTATAATATATAATATATTTTTTTTTATTATTATTATTTTTCGATATAACATATACCACCGTGAAATGAGATAAGTAGTTATTCAAAACACAAAACTTTAAAACGTGTTTTGCACTGATAAAAACGTACGGTAATGAGTATAAAGGCGTTTCTTATTGTCAAACTGAACAACAAATTATATGTCTTTAGGGCCCGGATATTGTCACGATTTACATTGTACCTCTATATATGTTGGCATTACAATATATTATGTTGTTGCTAATATTATTATTAATTGTGTCGGTCAAAATTTTTACTAGTCAACCATGATTGTGCATGCTAATGTGACGCGGAAACAATTTTGAAAAGAATATTTAAATAACACGGATTTTTTTAATCAATCAAGGCGAATCGCGTATTTCATACATGCACAATACTGGTCTGAATTAGTTCGATGTCGTGTGTCCGTCTGCAAGTATGATGTTTAGTTTAGTAGATATTTGCATCACTATATAATAAAATTGTTGATTACTACAGCGGATTTTTTTCTAAAGGTTATGAAATAAACTAATGTAGCAAAAATAATAAATTACGTGATGCCATATGTTTTGATTTGTACGCCTAGTTAAAAAAAAATAACGACTGTGAAACGATCGTTTTATAAAAAAAGAAAAATTGTCATTACAATTGATAAACTATCTACAAACAAATGATAATGATAATTTCTTAATTAAATATGTTTCGACTCGGTTAACATTGTGAAACACATTACACGGTAGGTAAGTGGTAGTATAACTGTTTTTTATTTTTATCGCCGAACTTAAGCACCACGGAATAATAATTGAGATTATATTTAATAAATGGAACTCAATCCTTGTATTGCCATTGTATAATGTGGTATCATTAATTTGTGTTTATCTATGCTTTTTTCATTCCGAAGGAGTACCAGACCAAATTTATTCCATGAATAAATTATACACTATTTCATCGGCTGTTTTATTCAAAATTGCATTAAAAAATATATACACACTGCACCACAATTCCCAATAGGTTATTTCAACACGAGATTTTCCCAACGTAAAATAATATTGCATATAAAATACAAATCAACAACAACACTGCCCTTAGTACTCATATTCCTTACCATATAATGTGCGTTGTGTGAATACACTATAGAAATAATGTAACTCATTTTTGAAATCCATAGTGAACATAACATTGTATAATATACAATATATATAATTAAATAATCGTATTTAGTTTTGAAATGAAGGTCGGTTTAAATTTTAAACAGCTTCGAAAATAGATAATAAATTCTTCAAAATATATTTGGGTTAAGGTTCATAGACAATTATACCAACAATTGTGTTTAACAAAGATTTACATTTTTATTAAAAGTTTTTATTATTCACTGAAAGAATAAAAAAGAGAGAGTATAGGCATAATAATATCGTATGCATTATTATGGTACAGGTCACAGTGCTTTCCCGTTCTCAGTGTCCGTCCTGTTTTGCAAGTGATCATTATAATATGACTTATTACGATTTGGTAGTATCGATTATGATATTATATATATATATATTATAGAATAATAGACCGATGTATAAATTTCGTTAAAATAAAAATATATCAATCATTCTGGTCATAATAATTACACCTATCATATTATACGTATAGACAGGTAGGTACTTAATTTGCAGCTAATTATTTAGATATTGTTAAACGGCAAGAGAGAAAAAGAGACTAATTACTTTTAAACATATTATAAAATGTACGGACATGAGTATATTATATACTAGTAATTAGTATATAAATATAATAAACAGGACTATTATATATATATGCGTATGAATTTTTAAAATTAATTAACACATCGATTATAACGAATACGGTACAGTTATTATTTTATTAGCAGTTTTTGATTAATTTATTAGTGTTAATACTTCATAGTAGAATAATTATAAATGAAACTTTTTTTAACGTATTTTAGCTTTTAGATAAACATTGAAGATTTACTAAAACTTAATAAACACAAATAACTACGTTTCAACTTTATTAAAATATAGTATAATAATGTAACCATAATATAAAATGATTCCACGTTGTTTTAATATTAATTATGTTTACAAAGCATAACAAAATATTCAGATTAAATTGATTTAAATGAATTATACACTACGCGTGAAATTAAATTCCAATTAACATAAAAATTGTATTAAACTACCTATTTCATTTGCTTACCACTCATATAGATGTGTTGGTTCACACAAGATAATTACCTCGAAATTATCCCTATTTTAAAAATGATTTCGAAACAAAAATTACCATTGCTTAGTTTGCATTTTTTAGTAAACATGGTAAGCATTGCAACTATATTAGCATAAAATATGAAAAAAATAATTTTAATGTTGCGGTTTAGATGGTCAGTTGTTAATAATCAATCAAATAGGCATACTGTATAGGTATCACAATAGATATTTATTAAAAAAATGTCCGAAATTAGATTAAAACGTATGTTTAAATTGTACTTGATTATTTTTTCCCTTGTGCCTAACCCAAAATAAAGAAAAATAAGGCCACCAGTATTTTATTTTTTAGATAGTGTTTAGATAGTTTGCAATTCATTGTTCAAACATCATAATATATTTTTTTAAACACTATAGATAAATATATATTGTGTTTTTGTAGAATGTCATAAAAAACGTCAAGCATTTGTGTCAACTTGTGTCATTAAGTTGAAAAACAATATAATATATTTTCATACATTTCTAGCACTAATAATCGTGACAAATATTTTTATACTTTTCAAAAACATATTATATAATATGACCATAAATTATTCGCGTATTATAACACTATATCTATAGCATGTTTGTGTTTATTTAGCTTAGAGCTTATTCGCCGTGGTGCGCGTTTAAGAATTTAAAAACAAATAATTGCGCAAATGCATCGACATCCAAGTCTTAGTACTAACTACCATAATATAAGTTATAACTATCATTTTCTATGTACTATAATGTATTAAATATTGGTATAAATTTAATACACACATACACACACACACACACACACACACACACACACACACACACACACACACACACACACACACACACACACCCAGACGATAATTATACGTACCTCATAATCGCGCAGTCAAATGCATTTGTAAAATACATAAATAAAAAATCAAAATGCCAGTATATAGACGACGTATATCCGAAATGCAAATTCAATTAAAATTATGTGCATGATGTATGTGTTAAGACAATTTCAATTCAGTGGACATTAAAACATAGGCAGGTACCTATCAGCTACCTTGAATCACTATAAGTTTAATAGATTGGTTCGAAAATTACCGATTGAATTTAGTATTATATTTAATACACACGAATGCCGTATTTAAATTATATGCGAAAAACATGATATATAATATAATAATATATTTGTTATGCCCGTGACGGGCGTCAAATCATGAATTCTGCGAGTTAAATTTTGAACACGAATCGATACGTTTCTGGTATGTATATTATTATAATATAATATTATTTTAGATCAGATTAGGTAAATTGGCAAATACACTATTTTCATTTAAATCAAATATATACAATTTTTTTGGTCCTGCTTTTTTTTTTTTTTTTTACAAAATATTGTGTTGTGTGCGTTTTAAAGAGATATTTTAGTACTAAATTTATACTGTCGTTTGCTATGTTCGATACGAAGACGACTTACCGATGCATTATATTATATTACATCACATGATATGAACTATATGCAAGTAAACACTCTATTCTATGTACAGGTCATAACGATATTGCAATGATAACGTACGATGAGATTCGTGATGGTTTATAAATTCTCTCTTTTTTCAGATTTATTTAATTAACCGTGTTGACTCACTCGATAATGTTTTTACAGTGGAAATTCTCTTTAAACACCAATATATGAGATAGCTACATGCTTATGACCAGCATAGACAAGTTGATATTTAATAGTAATTAGAAACTACTACACAACGAAAACTATAAATACAAAATAGCCAATTAAAAAGTGCACAATGTGATTTGTGAATAGTATATGTATACCTAGTAGTTGGTTACCTAATACTATATATATATATATATATATTTGCAAGTACCTATCTACACATCAACGTATTAAAAATAATATCCACACGATTTATCCCCAAATATTATTATCTTAATAATGCAAACTAGGTAGATGAATGCGATATTATTATGTCGCATAAGGTATAGGTTCGTCAATTATAAATCTGTGTGCTTATTTATTAATACAAACGGCAATACATGTTCAGGATTTAATATACAGGATGGTTCGTTAGCGCAAGACACTCATATTATTTGTTTCAGAAAACACTAACGTTTTTGAAAATATTTCATTTACATAGTTTTAGATCGTTACAAAACAACATTTTACTAGGTATATTTTTTATCGTTTTCATTATCTAACTTTTTTAACTTCAATTTTTAATTTCATATTACAATACAGAATATTATTCGGAGGAGTATTTCGATTTGTAAAAATCAAATTTCAGTCGAGTAGTTTATCAGCTATAAGTGTTTAAAGTTTTCATGAACGGAGTGGTGAATAAGCGATAGTTGTACACCGAAAAGAAAAACTTTACACGCATAATATAACTCATAAACTACTCGCCCAGAATTTGGTTTTTAGAAGATCGATAAGAAGATACTCCGAAAAAATATTCTACTTGGATTGAGAAATTGAAAACGAATGCTGCCGTTAAAAAAAAGTAAAAAGTAAAAAAATAATAACGATAAAAAAAAATAGTAAAAATATATTTTAGAAAAATGATGTTCTCTCGAAACGACTTAAAATTATTTGGAAAAAGTATTTTCAATAACGTCAATAATTTTTCTAAATAATCAAAAGTGTTGCGGATCATCCGGTAAAATACAGCAATATTAGACGAATGGTATATAATACAACATTATGCGTATCATGCGGACAGCTGTGCAACAGGACACGCGCACAACATGACATTAATAATATGACTATATTTTACGATTGGAAATCGACATGTCTCGTAATGGGTTTTTCGGTTTTTTTGCTTTTTAATTTTACGCACAGGTGGACTACGTGTCGGAAAGACGAAAATTGATTTGCGCAGAAACCAATCATCTGCAACAGCAGTATTATTTTTTATTATGCACGCGGGCGCCAGTGCGCCATACGGGTGTACATTATTATAATTACATTTACACCAATAATTATTTCGGTTGTTTGTAATAATGTTATGCGTCTGCGTACTATTATTATTATTATTATATTATAAAACATATTATATCTATGTGTGTATGAGAACCGGACGCTATCGACTTTCAGTCCTTGAATGCTTCAAGACACTATTTAAGTACATACCGGGTGATCCATTTAACGCAAGACACTCGTTATTCCAAACTAGGTAATGTTTTTGAAAATATTTTTTTTGCACGACTATAAGCCGTTAAAAACGACATTTTTTATCGTTATCGTTTTTTTAAAATTTATATAAACGACTTGCATTTATAATTCCTTATACCAATGCAGAATATTTTTTGAATTACTTTGATGTAAAAAAATCAAATTTGGAACGAGTAGAACGTTTACGAGTTATAATTTGATGACTATTTGTTTTCGCACAATATTGGTCCTCTCAAATTTTGCATGCGTACTTATAAGTTAACTGCATAACTAATAACATGTGATAATTAACAAATCATTCGTCCAAAATGTTATGGATCGAAGTACTCCCAATAATTTTTGCATTAAAATATGAAATTGAAAATGTGTCTTGTCGTTCAAAAAAGACAAAAACTTAAACAAAATTAAAACGACAAAAAATATGATTTTTTTCCAAAAACGTCGTGTTGTGACGACATAGATTTATGCAAGAGAAATATTTTCAATAAACGTTTGCACTGTTTTCTGCATTAATGAGTGCGTCTTACGTTAAATAGATCATCACCCGGTATAAACCTATACCATACCCTATGCGCATGCCGAGTATCATACTCGAAATCGTCGAGTTAAATAGGTACCTTCGTGTATTATTACTACAGCGAACGGACAACTTTCGGCCGTCAAGGCGACGGCAGAGTTATAGTAATAGCTAGAGTTTATAGTTGTAGTTGGACTTATAGTAAGAGTTACAAAATACGTACGTTCGGGATACTTTTATCTTACCGTCGCGAATTATAAGCCTTCAACCACAATATGACTGCAGGTACGCGTGTTTAGTGGGTTCCTATGTATTATCTACTTATAATACGATGGTCTGCAGGAGATTTCGTTCTTCTGTTCGACGTTTATTATGAGGATGAAAAAAAAAACTGTGAAAGAGGTAGCCCGGTACTGCACTCTGGCGCCCGGTTCGGGGAGCAAGACGGAAAATAAATTCCACGTTCTGCATAATAATATTATTATTATTGTACATTGACGGCGGCGTCGGGGCAAAGCACGCCAAGGCGATATGATATACCCGTACGGCGGAATCGAATATTATATATATCACGCAACGACGTTTCCTGATCGGCATTGTGCGGGGTTACAATGTTTATATAAGTCATTATAAATCGAGTACCTACATATTATATTGACGATTAGACGAATGTGGAGATATTAATTAATAGGTATTTAAACCGTGCCGACGGGCATTGAAATCATAATGTGTTTTATATCTCTGCGCTATACTCGTGACCTTGCTCGTGTGTGTTACGATATGATAATGACGCGTGTGTTTTAAACACTATTATATTATATATTATATACGTTTCGTGCTACACGGTACACTGTATAAAAATCAAAACCGATTCAAATATGAACATGGCACACATTGCAGGTAATAGGTATTATTATTATGCACAATTAAAGCGAGCATAAAGTTTTATAAAAAAACACTGGGTAATTATTATTATTATTGGTAAGTATACATAAATACTCTGAAAAGTCCATGCAGTTTTCCTTGGAAAAATCATCATTGTGGTGTGTACCGCGCGCTGGTGTGGGTAACATCGTAGTGAAAAGACGAAAATAGGATATTATTATATATAAATAGTATTATTATTATTAATATACGCGTAGTAATATTTTTAATTGTATTGACAATAATTAGCCAATTATACTGTTATTACCCGGGTTAGGTATAAACCGTGTGAAAAACCGTAGAGAATTGTTTTGAAACGGTATGATGATGATCGGTCGCGAGTCGTCCGCAGAACGATTTGGTCGAACGACGACGACCTAATCCAGTGAGAAAAAAATAAAAACAATACCAAACGCGGTACTGGAGATATATCAATAATGTTACCGACCTAGAAAAAGCACATTGCCGCGTCCACGCCGCGAGTGGCCGGCGACCACCATCACGTGCTCGGCGATACTTAAAAAAACGTTTACGGCGCATTACGAACGACGACACGACATTCTGTAACGATCGCAGGTAACAGCGATAGTATTATTATCGTCATTGCGCGCGGTATAAAACCGACGACTTCGACGGGCAGCGTTATCCGTCTTCGTCACTTACATAGACAACGGGACATCGGTACGAGACGTGCAATGCAAAAATCGCCGACAAAAGTGCGCGCGCAGAGGTATGTCGATAATTAAATCGCGGTATTATATTATTCCGCCCCGGAGTCGCCGTATAATATCATAATAATGATAATGCGCGCCGCAGCTGATCAATGACGTGTGCGATTATAACGTCGGTACAACGGCAGTAAAGTGTTATCCGTCGACCGTCTTCCGCGCGGGTCGGCGGACCACAAAAACGTGCCGACCTCGAATTTGTACCCTACGATTTTGGGCATGCGCTACAAGCTCGCCACGAGACTATCGGCACGGGGCGGGTGGACGGACGTCGCCATCTGTGCAAATCCCGTGAGCAGGGGGAGCGTGGAACCTGCCCTCCCCCCCTCAAAAAAAAAAAACCACAAAAATTATAAAAAAAGGTCTGCAGGTTAGCGGCCGGTAGAGGTCATAATATAATAATTATATCGTATGCGATCAACTCGCGCGTTTGGAGTAATAATTGTTGATGATTGGGCAATATTATGATCAAGAATGAGCGGGTGCCGGCGGCTGCAGGTAAAAAAAAAAAACTTTTTTCGCTTGGTTCCGGTTGCCCGGAAGGTGAAAGTCGACAGTAAAACATTCGGGGTTGATAATGCATTCATCAGCGTTAACACTTTTGTCTGGTCGAGGGGTGCGGGGCGTTAAAAAATTACTGTCCTCCCCGAGAGGATTTAACGGTAGCTCTGGCCGCCACCGAGCTCGTGTTATGCGCCTACGCGTATTGTACGTGTTATCACAGAATATTACGAACGTCTCAATTTTCCTGTTATAGTGTTCGTTGTTAATTGTTAATATTATATACGATTGTTTTTATATCCGGAAACCGTATCTAACCGTGCCGATCGAAATTTAAAGCCATCTTATACGTCGTGGTGTGTATATATATATATATATATATATAGATGTAGTCGTAAATGTTTTACGATTCGCAGCATAATAATATGTACGTATATATATATATAAATACTTGTGCGTACAATGTGGGAATTTTAACATCATGTCGTATATCGTTCGACGCGACGACGTTACGAAAACCGAGTAAAAAAACAAATATTTAATTGGAATAATAATACGTATTGTACAGTCAACAGATGACTACGACAAGTATTTCCGCCTCAGATTAAACTCGTTTTCGATAGGCCATCGTCGACATACGAGCGCGCAAAACGCAATAATTTATGGCCAGCCCTCTGTTTGCCGTTATATAATATAAACGCACGACACAGTGACACACTGCTGTCGTATTTCATTAACGCGTTTCAAGTGAACTGTTCGATTATTATACGGTGTGCGCGATCATCGACTGAACAACGTAAAATACACATTTCGATGTTTGTTCGCCGACTCGGCGAGTATAAATCAATAAAATATTGGAAAAAAAATACGGGCAATGACATCATCATACAAAATTATGATTCATTAACTGTATAGGTGCACCGACTGTACGTGTGAACGCGGCGCTCGTTAGTGATGAGTTTATGGCTTGTGTTTGAAGTGCGAATCGAATAAAAAAACGAAACGAACTGCTAATAATTGCCGATGATGTACGCTTCTAAAAAAAATGCGGATTAAGATTGAAGTGGGCAGCAAAAAAAAAAAAACAAAAAAAACGCGTATCAGATACACCATAGACTATACGCGTTTAAAACGTATACGCGAGTACAATACGATTGCCAGCAATCGGAATAAAATGCAGTGCGCGCCCACCACACTCCGTCCGGCGGGAGAACGCACCGGTTCTGCGCCATCCACACCAGCGTCACACCGCCGACTAAACGGGTTCCCCCCTACGACGGGGCGCCGCGCGGGGTTGCGCGCAAGAGAACCGATTTTCGTCGGTCCGTCGCTGGACAGAGTGCATATGACCCACGCGACATCGCCACGAAAATCAAAATGTTCTCGCCGACGCGCGAATAATGTTGTGGGTTTTAGGTACATGACCAGTTCGAATACGTACGAGACGCCACTGACGTTTATGAATCGTTATTTCATTTGGACATGAGTTTCACGAACGGCACACAAGTGTAACGAAAAGTAAAAGGTTTTACACGGATATCTGCACATTGGTCGGTACCTATGTTATGTTATCGTGATATCGCATATTATTATAGTTATAATTTGAATGGCTATAGACGATGGGCGTATGAGATAAGAATTTCCAAGGCCGATAATAAATAGTCGAATAAAAAAAAAAATATCGAAAAATTGAGGAATTTAAATGTACAAAGAATGTGTACGTGTTACGTATTATATTGATATGATTGATCCATTCGCGCGCCGATTTAAGTAGAGATAGCTACAATGTTCCGAGTTTATTCAATTGTAGAAGACAGCAGCGCATGGTTTCGAACGAGTGAATTATATTTTTGCAGTTAAACGAGCGAAAGACATAAGAAAAAAATGCCCATAAATCTTATTAAAAAAAAAAAAAAAAAAATTGTTGGCGTTTTTCTAGATTTAATTAAACAATATAATGTATAGGTTCGATAAACATTGCTGCAAATGGGCAACGGAACACTCCCCGACGACTCGGGCAGGACTCTATATATTATGGCAACAACAATACTTTAAACAATGCAGGAAAATAAACACAATGCTCTAATAATTGCACATCGCTCTAACGCTGTACAATAATTATTATATTTTGTGAGGCGGTAACAATCGGAACCAAAGAAAAATAAAAATGGCAAACACGCCACTGCGTCAATAATATTATTTGCTATTTTTTGATTATAATAGATCTAGAGCTGTCAACCGTCGGCGCGGGAGTTCGAATTTTTTTTTAAACGTTGAACAAACATTATAATATTTCGATTTTATGAGTACCTTAGTGCGTGCATTTTATCTTTTTCAATCGATCACGATCACATCGATCGTTTTTTTTTTAGATTGTAATATAATAATATTTAAAGTGCATAATAAATCGTCTATAGCGAAGTGATTATCAACCAACAACTTTTTAAAAACAAAAAAACTCTGCAAATTAAAAATTTGATTTTTTCATGAAATGTTTTTCTTATGTACGTGTATAATGTAGGATTTGCTCATTTTACGTGTCGGTGACCCTCAATAATCAGCTGGCAATCGCCAAGGTGGCCTCAGGTCGATAATCGCCGGTCTAGAAATTACAAAATAATATGTAAAACCATAATCTTCTAAAAAGACTGTTATTGATCTCAATGATAGTTCAAGAACATAATATAGTCTCCGAAAAAAAAAATGTTAAAAGTAGAAACCAAACCTATTCATAAAAATGTGCTAAAACTAAGTGTATATTATACAATATTACTTGGCTGTTTAAAAATCCCCTGTAAAGTGCTTTCCCCTCTTTTGAGAAGCGCGCTACACAGTTTGAGAACCACTGGTCTAAAAAGGTAGTTTGTTATTAGAGTATAATAAAGCACAACATGATATTAAAATAATAACATAATCTGTGTGAGTATATATTTTTAACTACATTTTAACACTTATATTATGAACTTAAAAATCTAAAGAATGAATAATTTTAACGAGTTAATATAACATACCTAGTTGATTTACATAATATAAAAAAAATTGTTGTTTTTTTTTTTAAATTAATATTAGAAAAAAAATTGTAACAAAAAAAATAATAATACTCTACCTACCGGTTTCACATAGTATAATCTTTTAAATATTATATAAATTTGCAGCAAAAGATATAATTAAACCGTTATGGTGATTAAAGTCATTATTTCGCAAATACATAACATTGAATAAAAAAAACAGTAATGAGTCAATTATGATTCAATGAATCGCCGTTAGTTTAGGCGCAACATTATTTTTTATAGTTGTTAATAGTCGAGTGTTTCATACATAACGCAATGGTATAATATACAAGTACCTACACAACATATAATATTACTATTAGTTACAGATTATGTAATTATTTTTGTATTTTTCATTTCAGTAAATCATCATTCCAACCTCAACTTATAAACCATAATGGCATTGCGTTTAATTGAATTAAATTAGTTCGGCAACAAAAATGTTTTTTTTTGATAAAATAAATAATGCACGTGTGAGTTGCAAAATTAAGTTTATAATTAATGTGCTTATTGAGTCAAAAAATTTTAGTAAAATGGGATGAGTGGATATTTGAATGAACTTTTATCGTTAAATGAAATATAAGTAGTATTGTGCGGTAGTATATAATTAAAAATTGATGGCGACGATGAACACCCCCAAAATTTAATGAAAAATATGCCACAAATAGGGTTAGATTAAAAAGACCTCGAAAAAAGTTGATTTTAATGATAGTCTACACACTTATAAATAATAAATATATGTATATATATATATATATATAGGCACACGTATTAGTATATGATAATAATTATAACCTTATGCGGTTTGAAAATATACAATTTAAGATTAATGTTATACTTCCGTGGACTCCGCACACGGACGAATAGATAATGACGAAACGGTTCGAGCAGAAAGGAAAAAAAAAGAGGTTAACATTCGAATTTCGGTTTATTCGCGCAACTTATAATGATAAAGTATATAATGTTCGTAAAAATATATTCGACGTACACAATATATTATACGCGCAGAGGGTACACCGCCGTCCATTTATTTCTCGTGTACACGGTTTTTTTTTTTTTGCACTCCGACGTTTTGAGTTTTATATTTTTCATCAGATACGAATATATTATTCCGTACATCTATATACATGTAAATATGATATATATATATATATATATATATATAGTATTTTTGCACAGAGGAGAGGAGATATGGCGAAAAGCGCTGCGCGATCAAAGACATTATACAATGCGATCTTTAGAAATCTACGACTGCGAGAATATTATTATAATATAAATAGTGTATAAAATTGTACGCGCACATTGGCGCATTCGAATAATACAAATAATAATCATATGTTGTACAGGGTGATTCATCAAGCATTCTCGCCCTTTTAACTTTAAAAATGCGTTCCGATTCAAATTCTAATTTTTGGAGTTTTTGAGTGCCAATGATACTTAAACTATCACGTTTTCAGTTGCTCGTATAGATTGGAAGGTATCTACTCTGGGCTATTAGTGATTGGCGGCGATACAGACTTTTTGTTTTTCAAACGAAAACCGCCATTTCGGCCTGTAAATTATTTAGCGGATTATTTTTTTTTTCTGTTTTGGAAATTTTGATGCGAGTACCTAAATTATTTAAATTTTTCACGAGTGATTTCCTTGTTATTAAGCATGATGTATGTGTACTGAGGATAATATTATAGTTGGCAAGATAATGGGTTTAAATATACACGGGTCGACGCATTAACGACATGAAAATTGTAATAATAATTAGTACAGATATATGGACATTCTATAATTTGTGAAAATTATCTGAGTTTAGTCAGTTCTAGATCGAATGTCACGCATCTGTTTTATATTTTTATAAAACCGTTTATAAGGGCTATGATTATTAGTTTAAACGTTTTCAAAAAAATTTAAAACGAGAGTTTGTTTCTCCTCCGCGTCTGCGAACACCCCACATCGGTAGTGGAAAAAATCTCAAGTGTTTGAAAACGTGGCGTTCGAGTGCGCTTGAAAATTTCAAAAATCAAAATTTCAACAAATGCATTGTCGCGCAGGAAAAAAAAAGCGGGGTTGGTTCGCGCGATATCACCCTGTACACCGAGCATTGTTTTGTTATCCGTCTGCGCGCGTCGCGTATATTACAGTATTATAATATTATTGTCTTCATCATTCGCGGTCACGGTTGTTACATTATCCGTAGCGGTGTAACCTCGCAGCCACACCAAAGCCGCGGTGTGCCTATACCATGTGCCCATACGGTTCGTCGCGAGAACACACACACACACACCACAACAGCAGTAATAACGATGTTATTATATTACCAGTGATCACATTACGGCGGCGGTTGTACGTCGTATGGTACCCCCCCATACCTATACAATACAATGTATGTTATACACACTTACGGGCGCCGACAGGAGCCGTTCGAGAGAATTAAGTGTAAATACTCGAAGCTCATCGTTCATACACACACACACACTGTACCCGACGTTTAGAAGTGCCCATCTGTACAGGAACACTATAACATGATGGTAAAGTGTACATTGTTATTGATTTGTACACATCACAGAACACAATCGAGCAAGACGACAAACGATATATTATAGCAGCCGTGTGCTACTGCAAGTCCATATTATTCGTCTCTGAGATTATGGTGTTTGCAATTGAAAACGGTGATATGATCAAAATTAAATTATTACCGACAGTTTTCAACAAAGTACGTAGATGTATACTATCGATCATTAAGCGAAAGCGAAGAATCTTCCGATTCGAAAATATACGACGACATCGAGTGAGAAAACCGATTTTACCTACTACTCGTTTATTTTCATGCGAGCTAAATGATTTGTGCGAGTCTCGCTCCTAACGATTTTGGTTTATTTAAAAAACATCCGTCTCAGACACATAACCCCGAATCGTACTTATTTCAAGCAATTGAAATTATACGCGTATAATAGCATTTACATTGTCGGTCAAATGCATGCCGCAGAAAGTGCATGTTTTGTGTGTATAGCTGACATACGGAACATTATGCGTATTATTACATCTACAATATAGGTACTTGAAACATTCTAAACAAAAAACAGATGATTCTTATGAAATAATATACCAAATTCGAAAAATTACTCCGGCAAAAAAAAAACACCTATATCATATAGGTGGCCCGGATGAAGGGTGATCAGGGGGACAAGGGACCTCGATAGTTGGAATTTGAGCCTCGGGTTTGTCCATTATCTTTTTCGTTATAGGCTTTAACACTGCACGAAATCGCCTATAAAAAATATCGACAATTATTGCCGACGACATTTGTTACGACCACCAACAGTATGTACGTATATACGTTATTTGCTTTTCTCTCTTCGAAATGTCTTAATAATCCTGGCTCGAGGGCTCTATACACGTGCCATTCACCTGCAGCAGCAGTCCCGCGGCCGAGTGTGGCCCATCGTGTGCGTATATACCTATTGTACCACGACCGTGGTATACGCGCACACGAGATTAACGCGAAACCAGAGGTATACACGACAATGTGGGTGTACAACATTGTTATGCCGTGCGCACTTGTGCGTTCGCGGTCGAACACCCGATTATATTATGAAGAGAATAATATAACGTAACACTATAATATACGTACGTCTGCGCATATATATATAGCACGTATTGTTACAATATTCGCGCATCACCTAACCGGCAAAACAATATAATATTAGATAGGTATATGCACGTGAATAATTATGACGTGTGCCGTATAATAACATATTAAGAGTGTGTCAGCGCACTGTTCGCGTTTTTTCTCTTTGGTCAAAATCATTTTTTAATTTCATGTTTTTGACTGTACGCGTATTTTAGAGTGAAATCGCCGCCATTACAAAAACCGCAGATAATCATAATATATGGTCGAGGGTATGACACGCGTATCGACTGAGATCGATAAATATTGTCTCAAAACGATTTTAATATTCGTTTAAATTTACAACGATTTTTGTTTGTTTTTCTAGCACAAAATACAAGATAAAATTTAAAAAATATATATATATGAAACCGATATCATTATTCAAATCTTCAAAAATATTATCCTCTACAGTTTTTGTAACAGGCGATTTTGCCCTAAAATTACTGGGAAATAATAAAAAAAAAAGCTTAATATGCATTTTATCTATGTTTCTGTGTGTGAATCTGAGAGAGAAAACACATTTTGCGCTGATATCCTCTCGAAGAGGATGGCTGCAGTCGCTATACAAAAAGGTTGTTTGTAGACCTAATCGTCTGACAAAATTGCAGGATTGGACCGGCTTTAATTTTTTTAAACTGATTTTATTATCATCAACAAGTCAACTACCTACATAATTTAATTGAAACGGTTTTAAATATTTAGTTTTTCGACTAAAAAAATATCAATGAACAAAAAAAAAAATTTTTACATTGTTGCTGTAGTTTTTGGAATTAAAAAAATCGCCCTCTGGGTGTCTGCTATTTATTAGGCCATTAGAAAAAAAAATTCGCATGATTTCTAGTTTCGTGGAGCAATGAACGTAGAATATGCAGCACCTACGGAAGAATAAAACCATTTCAACGATCAAAAATTAATGTACAGGAAAAACAATCACGCCTCGTAAAATAAATTGGATTTTGATCTTTTTTTTTTTTTTTTGTTATTCGAAATAGAAAATTATGTCCGTTTCTATTATATAAACTTTAAATAACGCTAAAAATAATAAATACATTTTAAACTACTCGAGCATTTGTTATTTACAGACATTTTTCTGGAAACGGACTTTTCAAAATAGGAGTTTAGTGCGGTCGTTGCATCTTTCAAATAAAATAGAAATTATCGAAATTCGAGCTTTTCGCGCGGCGTGAGAGTTTTTACTACGAGGCAATAATAGTTTCTGTACAAAAGTATAATGTTATATCGACGAGATCTGTGTGCAAGGTTAAAATGGCAGAAATCAAACAAAGCGAGGGGAATGACTTTCAATTCGCCGCCGTTATGTGCATGCGGGCACCGGGATTTATTACAGTAATAATAATAACATAATATTATATATAAATCTGGGGCGGTCGCTCCGAAACTCCTCGTTGGCGGCGGTGCGTGGTCATCGGCGAGGTAAATTTCCGACCGAGGAAATCCGTGAAATTATTAACAAGCTTCGTAAGCTTTTCGGGGCCATAAACTTTGCACCGGCTCTGTGTGTGTGTGTGTGTTAAGAGTAAACTGCGCAGTTATATAGTCCGCCGCTTGTTCTTCAACTTCTCTTCAATATATATATATTATATATAATCCGTCACGTGGCTTATTAAATTTCGAAGCGCCTTGACTTAGTGACTGTATATACGAGACCCCGCGTTATTATGCACAAGGCGATTCGCCTGGGTATAATGTTCACCCCTGTTTTTCAATTTAATAACGAATT
Source organism: Pentalonia nigronervosa (assembly GCA_014851325.1). Classification (NCBI taxonomy): domain Eukaryota; kingdom Metazoa; phylum Arthropoda; class Insecta; order Hemiptera; family Aphididae; genus Pentalonia; species Pentalonia nigronervosa. Next base: position 304,966 of record JACXSJ010000353.1, read on the forward strand.
TATTCAAATTTTGTTTTTCGGGATTTTTAGATACGCTCAAAGACCGTATATTTTAAAATTCTTGAATTGTCTCGTATACTACCTACTTAATAAGCAGTGTCCTGTTGATGATACAAACTTTTGTTTTTTAAATGAGAAACCCCCTCTTTTTACTGTGCATTATTAAGCGAGCAGTTTCTCATAAAATATTTATGTCCAACAGGATAAGTCCTTAAAAATGGTTTTACAGAAAATAAAATAAATATGTAATGTTGGATTTAGTGTTGATTATGCTTGGACCGTTTTTACAAATTATAAATGTCGATAGAGTAACATTAACTTCTCAAATTTTTTAAGTCGCTGTATAGCCCTCATACCTTCCAAATAAATTATGTAATGGACCCGTGCCGTGTATACAATAAAGGAATCGTGCCGTCGTGCTGTGAAGACGAAATGTTTTGAACAAAAAAAAAAAAGGCGCGTTTGTGTGTTGTAGTAGTCATATTATACTATAACGAATAGAGTTGTTAATACTCGATTTTTTTTTTTTAAAGGTCACTTACGGTGCCTTTTATAATATAGATATATATATATATATATATATATATCATAATCGAACGGTCTCGATATCCATGTTCGGAAAAGTTCCGAAAAAACCGTACACGTTTAGAGTGCGGTACTCGTATATCGTACTTGTTACGCACTTGTATAAAACGTATTGCACAACGAACGCACCGCATGATCCACTGATTATTAAATGCTATATTATATATATATATAAAATAGGTGTATTACGGTTGCACATAACACGACGTATAAAAGCTGATAAATCGTTTCGAGGGCTGACGCGAACAAAAGGACTGCACATGCAATCGAGAGTGCGGCGATAAAATTCTTTGTACCCCCACGCCGGCATTGTGTGCCCCGCTTAAACGCGTGTTTTATAATTGTAATTATTTCGATTATTATTACGGTTTTAAAAAACTAAGACGGACCTGCACTGCAGCTGCAGTTTGCACGACGGAATGCAATTTTATGTATACGATTACCTAATCCATAATTATAACGGTGGGTATGTGGTATACAATAGGTGGATAATGTGATATGTGCAGTCACATTTTTTTTTCAGGTCAGATTAAAAATAAATATATTATAGCAATAATATGTAAGCAATATACACACAGTATGCCCCGTTTTATACATTTCTTTCGTTTGTTCAGCTTGCCGGGTCGGTTATGTTTATAATATGTATAAGTACTGCAGTGGCCTGTCTAACTCGTATAGGCTAATATAGGTAGATAGTACAGGTAGAGTATGGTTAGGTACCTATATCAAACGCTTTAACGAGCGCGCCGGTTAAATAACGACTTGACATAAAGAACTGGCGCACAATACGCTTTAATTTGTAGGTACGGATTTTGTTTTGTCTTAAAAGAAACGATGACTGTCGAAATAATATAACGAAAAGAATAATAACCAAATACTTTTAATCATTATGATATAGGCACGTTTAAATGTTTTATACATCTAATATTATACACACGTATATCGCGTGAACAATATACATAATCACAATAGGCACAATATTACACACATAAATATTGATTTAAACTTGTTTAAAAATCTATTAATGCGATTGTTTCGAAGATGAAAGTGTTAGGTAACTCTCCAAACGTTACGCAATAACGTGGAAAAACTTTCAAACTCCACAGAGGTCCGCGTATTATATATTATTATCATAAATATATAGTATATTATGTATTATACTTTATATATATATATATATATATATATATATATATATATAATTATTTATTTAACGGTGCCTACATTGCATTTGAAGTTTTTAAAACACACACTTTGCCGATCGTTATGTTTGAGTAAATAACGAGTAAATAAAAAAGACAAAATTTAAAACTTGCATTTCGTGTAAGTCGTTTAGCGGCCACATAGTAGTAGTAGTGCGAATGTCTGTGTAAAATATTATTGTGCGTGCACAAAGAAAAAATACTTCACGGTGATGGACTTTTTCAGATAGAGGTATTATATAGTGCGTAGTGGATGATACTGCCAGCTATATATATATGTGTGTGTGTGTGTGTGTGTGTATGTGTGCGTGCGTGTAAGAGTTATAGGCCTCGTGTCGGAATTTCTGACAGAAGCTATACCACCTTTAAACCGGTTACCGTGTATATGTTCAAAAAAAGCATCGTATAATGAGCATCGACCGCAGAAATAAGTATAGGCATTATGTATCGCGGCAAAAAATACCGAGTGAGCAGCGTGCGGCGCGCTTCAAGAGGCGCGTAATATATTATACCTAGCCTACAACCCTAACGTGGACACCGTAAGGCAAGTGGTGGTCGTCGGTAAGTCAACTTCCACGCTAATTTTTTTTTTTTTTATATATATATTTTAATATCGCGGACCGCAAACAATTTAATATTATGATATTTTGTAAAAAAAAAAACACGCCTTTGGGATAGATGTTAACTACTGTAATTTATAATAAAAAAAATAATTTTATACATTTTCATTGTATCCATCTCGGTAATTCATCGCAGAATATTGTATATTTCTTGTGGTTTTCATATCGTAAAATATATTTATCTTATTAAATTAATTATATATTATATATTGAACAATATGGTCTTTGATTGCTATAGTTTTTTTTTTACTTAAATTATAATATTACAAATAATAAATATACATAATATATTGTATTTTATTGATTTAATAATTATTTATTTATGTGTAAAGAATTTTTTAAAGAAGAAATAAAATAGAGATTCGCCAAGTTTGCTCAACTGAATATGACAAGGTGTTGGAAATGAAAAAAATGTTATTGAATTTGTGTTTAAATCATAAATAAATAAATATGTGACTACTCTGCCATCAGCGTCTGCCCCATTATACCATTTCAATATTCTCGTTTACATGTCGTCATGTCGACTACGAATAATTTTGTTTTTCATTGAACACGTGCACAGTGTTGGTCTTCGCGCCGCGCCGTCTTCATAAGAGTGTTTCGTAAAAATACGCGTTCAGATTTATAAAAATTGAAAACGACAGTTGTATAATAAAATATAACTTCGTGACGTTTTAAAATACAGTCAACGGTTGATTTTGACAACACGCGTGCGACGTAAAAGCGTTCGCACGTACACTCTTGTTTACGCGCAATAATAATAATATTGTGTAGTAAAATTAATGGGTAATATAACCGCCACGATTATTTTAAACACGAGAAGAAAAATATACGAATTGTGTGATATAACGATTAAATAATAAATATTTTTTTATCCACGACTCGTGACGTGTGGACGGCGGAAGTTTAATACCTATTATATCGTGTGATGTCCGTGCGAGTCTTTACTATACTGTCTACACCATCATCATCATAATAATAATAATAATAATAATAATAATATGAAATGTCCTTTCACCGCGTACCTACTTACCTGTATACGATGGTATTATGGATTTAAAATTTTAATAGAAGAACACAAACGGTAACGGTATACGAGACGGCATACAGAAATGGAAAGCAAACGTAACCAAATCTTCGCCAAATGTTATGATGCACAACGCGCGTCATAATAATATATGTTATATTATATTTAATTTATGGATAAGTATACACTGTCGGCAAAAAAAAAAAAAAAAACTGTTGAAGAATATTTATCGCCCAATGTATACCTACGCGTGTGTACAAGTCAAAGTGATTTATATTTCATACAGAAACGTTTACGCAATGGATGGAAGCCTACGTGCATGGACAGTACGGTCGAACTGCAGCTGATAATGTTTAACGAGACTGCAGTTGTAGTTGTAGTTGTCCGCACAATAACCTAGCCCCGTGCACACAAATATAGGTAATAGTGTGCGACGATAAGGTCGTCGTCAATCGTTATTAGAACATATTATATTTATCAATAATCATCATTCATCGCCATAAACTATGACGTCTTCGCCTGGGCATATAATATCCGTCGACCGAACACGCCGAGTAGCACAATATATAGGCAAAGGTGAGCGAGTTAATGAAAACAAATAACTCGAGTCGGGGGTTACGTCAACGTTATAAGAACGTTAAACTACGAGTTGATAGTTAAAACCACGGTTATCTACGAATAATAACCGCGGTTAAAACAAACAATGAACATTTAAGACGTATTTGACTCGAATAAAAGTTTTAAGTTATAATATATATATATAATAGAGTAAAGCGTTAACTTTTGAGTTGTTTTTTTTTTTTTTAATCACCATCTTCATTTGGGTCACACACAATAATATTTATTCAGTGATAAAATTGTGAACATTTACGTTTTTTCGAAAAATAACTAAATATTTTGTTAAAAATGCTTCCTATACGAAAATTACACGTATGTGTCAACTAAATAATTGCAATCGAGCAATATTAATTTGGTTGTTTTAACCTATCAAATGCAGAAATAAAAATAACAATATTGTACCACGCCCGTCGGACAGCAGTTGTGTAGCAAATTCTCAATCTCCACCGGCCATATTACATATAAATAATATATAAATAAATGCGTTAATTATATGGTCGTCAAGCACGAAGCTAATAGTGTACAGTCATCGATATAATGATGAGTTATGGATATGATGATGTCACACGCGATTACACACAATGTCGTACGATATCTTGACCTACGATACTGCAGCCGGTTTCGAGGCGTAATTACTGTGTGGTGGTCAGTCGTGTTTCTAAATATTATATTATGTTTTTTTTTTTTTAAATAATAATAACAACAATAATAAAATACCTACGACGTACTACGCATCGGTGTCGATCGTGGAAGGACGAACAATGTGTGTTGTTGTATTATATATTGTACCGGGTCATTTGTACGTTGATTTTACGTTCGAAATTATTATTATTATTATTGTTCGTCACAAAAACTCGTACATTATACTATTATATAATATATCGTAAAGACCTAGTGTGACAATGTAATTTAAATATTCACGTTGCGAGCCTACACGAGCGAACCGAGATAAAAACATATTTTTCATGGCTATCCGCGTAAATGATAATAATATTTAAAACTTTGCCTGCAACGTATATGACGTATTGTATATTATATACAGGGAGATTCATCAAGCATGTTCACCCCTATATTTTCATTTAACAATGATAGATTTAGCCGAGTTCTGATTTTTGGAAATTCCACGTATACTTGAGAACCATATTATTAAACATTCAGATTTTTAACATAATTTATGGAAGTGTCCTGTAGCCGATACAAACTCTTTTTTTTTTTAAATGCGACCCATTTTGTAGTAGTACTGTACAGTGTATATTATTATGAAGCAGACGATTTTCTTAAAAATGTCCGTGTATCCAAATGGAAATTCATACGAGCGGTTTTTGAGTTATTTAGCTTTGTTTAGATACTAAGAAATATAGTATAAGCCGACGACAGTACGTACAATTCTAATGAATTTGGAAGATATGTAGGCTAAGATGATTTTAAAATTATAGTATCTAATTACTAATTAATTATTAATCTATCCTCATATTATGTTTTACAAAAATTGTCCGATTCTAAAAAATATTAGTTAAATATTACACCTACTTTAAAATTGTATAAGAAACTACTCATTCGAATTTTAATTTAGATTTTAGGACTTTAGGTAGGTAGGTAGGTACATCAACATTTTCAAAACAATCATTTGCTTCATAATTCACAGTAAATACGGTTGGTTCTCATTTGAAAATAATAAATCTCGATCATCACGGTACACTCCTTTAACGGTGTGAAAAACCAGAGTTTTCAAAAATATGGTCATTCAATATACTTGAATATTTCAAATATCAGAAAAAATTGCATTATTAAAGATAAAGAGGTTAAGCATGCTTGGTGAACCGGCCTGTATAATATAATATTTATGAATATTATTGGAGTATAGCAAAACGAATTGAAAACGGTATCTGTATTAACATATATATTATTAAGTATATAGGCACGACCACGATTTCGCTAATCAAAGTTTTTCGAACAGATTAATTTGCGTTACCTACACGAAATACTTTCGTTTACCTAAAACACGTACTTCGATAAAATTTGATTATTCAGAAATAATTGGACAAAACCTATCCGCGTTTTAAATATATAGGTACAGTCATTGTTCGAATATTCCCAAAGTAAATATTTAACGATGTGTGTTGGTTACAATAATAATAATAATAATAATAATAATAAACGTTACCACTATTATATCGGGTAACGTGATTTACGATGTATATTGTGCACGCATAAAATATAATATATTAATTAATGATAAAAACCGTTCAAATCGGACATGTTATCGAATCGACGTGTAATCGATTCACGTTGTACCCATTATAATTATTATTATTGTTATTATTTGACGATCGGCAAAATGTGCACACGAGTTACTCGAGATAAAAAAATTATATCAAATAATAAAACGGCTACGTAAATTGTGATTAATTCGTGTGATGTGTATACATAATATAAAACGTACAAATTGTCGATAAAAAAGTTAAACTTAAGTAATTGCAATGTATGATAGAAACGTTTAATACCATTAAACGACGACGACGAAAACGAGAGTGTTATCAAACTATAAGCCGCGAGAACACGTTATTAAATTATATATATATATATATATATATTTATGTACACGACTGAATAAAATCTTCCGGCGAAATTGCCAGTGAACGATTATCATTTTGTAACATTTTAGGAAACGCGTCGGCGAGAATACGATTTATGTACGACTTAAACACGAGGCCGATTATCTTATAGTCTTAGGGCCACCCGGAAGTTCATAAGCTATACCGACGAGTCGTAATATAATATAATATAATATAATACACTCGGAAATAAAAATAAGGACAAAAAGTTTTATTTTATCTTAATAACCGTATTTTTATTCATTATTCAAAACTGTACCTACACTTAATGAAAAAAAAAATATATGTCGTATTTTAAACAGGTACCTACGCCATAGTAAAGTTGCTTAAAGGTAAAGTTTTTATTTTTTTAAATCGTAAAAAAGACGATTTATCGAGGCCAAACGGGTAAAAAAAAAACACAAAATAACGCGGTGATTTCCGTTGAAAATATAAAATTACGTCCAAATAGTACCTATCACACTAATGTGCGTTTAAAAATCGACTGTATAATATATGCGCAATTTTAAACTACACTCGGTGCAAAAACACGTAAAGATTGTGTGCCCTATGTATTTATTTGTAAAATAACGTTTTAAATTATTCGGTTCCGTTGGGTGTTTTTAAAAACGTTTAAGAAGGTTCTAACCTAACGTAACCTACGCGATAAAGTGCATTAGGTGCAGAGTGAGTTTCGGCGCTAAGCTTTAGGGTGTTTACCCCCTCCCCCACCACGAAATTTGTCGAAAATTTTCACTGCGAGTATGGTTATATTTTCGTGTACTTAAATATATATTATAATTAGTGCTGTAATGAATTTAATGTATTAAGAAACGTTAAAAAAATCAAAAAATGTGTATAAAAGTCTTAATTAACAGAAATGATTGAAAATAACCAAAAGAGGGTAATATGTGTGAAAAAAATCGCGAAATAAGAATTTAAAAATTGAATTCATCAATATAAATATCTATAATTCAAACTTTGTGTTTAGGCGGAGACCTATTTGGTGGTCTTGAATAGCGAGTTAAAAACAATGCGTTAATCTACATATTCACAGCCTTATAATAATTTTGACATTTGGTATTGTGATGACGAGTCGCAGAGTTTTTCGAAAAATGACACGAGGAAGAGAAAAAAACTCGGGTAGTGTTTAATGACGATGTCTCGCAGTTGTAGGTGCCTGGAGTATACATTATTTATCGTATCGTCGTCGTTGACCACCGCCGCCGCCGCCGCCGCTGATTGCGAACGGTTACGCCGCGGCGAGGCGCGCGTGCGCCGTTAAAATTGTTTGCACAAGAGAGCGAGATGGACGCCGAGCGAGATAGTGATTGTGGGAGAGAGCAAGAGAGACACCTACTCGGGATCGAAAACACTATCGTTGCCGACGCGACCGTCCTTGACCTAGATTGCGATAAAGCGAACCACTTGACTTAATCGTGTATATATATATACATATACATATATATATAACACAAAAACCCTATATACATCGTTTACCATGGATTCGGGATAATATATATATATAGTCGCCGTCGATCATAATATTATAATATGTTACTGCACACTACGAATAATTATTAAACTGCAATACATAAATTTTAATATTATAAAACAAACGTTGTAGGCGTGTGCATGTGCGCGTACCTATAGGATTTAACAGTTTAAAGGGTCCTCGAAGTTCAAAATAAGCTGTGGGACCACCCCCCCCATCATTACTCCCCATCAATCACGAGCGTCACTAGAGTTTATAGGAGTCACAAGAAGTCCTTTCAAAGTAGCACCCCCCCTTTCCCGAAGTCATTCAAAATAAAACGTAAACAATAAAATAATAAGCATAATATATAATTTTTTATATTTGATAACTGTATATGCAAATGTCTATAAAATATCATTACCGATACACCTAATTTTATTAAATAATTCCCTTTCTATAATATGTTTATATAGCCAGTTCACTGAAATCTGTTTTTGGTCATAACTCATAGTCCACCTAATGTAAGTATGTTTTCATTTTCCTCATATACATAAACTCGCTTATGGTATATCCATAATATTTATGTATTTTAAACATATTTAATTATTTATTATTTAACACATAGAATCCATGAGAGTATTTTCATGCAAATATTTGGATTTTAATCAGTATGATAAAAATTAATATTTGTTTATTTATATTATATACTTATGGTTTTAGTTATAAAACTGACGCCATTGAAACGTTGACCATTAACGTTATTTAAATCATCAATTATAATTAAATTATATAAATACATATAAAATATATTATCTTAAATAGTATTCAAATGCTATTTCACTATTAAATAATTAATTAACGGAATATTATGTATATAGGTAGCGTTTTATAATTGTATCCAATTAAGGGGTATCGTCGTATCGGGATAATTTTTAAAAACATTCAGAAAGTTTCTCCTTTTTGGATAAGAAAATTATGGTCACTCTATATATGAAAAACGCTAGTGACAAATTGCACACGATCGAATGTGTTTGAATTTTCCACGCACAATACACACAAGTATATTATGTGTGTCAGTGGTGCGCCAATGGCGAGTTGCGCGAGTGACTTATTAAGTAATTATTAATAAGAATGCGCGTTCATAATATAATATAAATCGTCACTGTCGCGCAAAAAGTTAACTAAGTGAAAATGTTTATAATTTTAAATTTGTACGGCTCAAAATAATTTTGTTTGTTATTTACTTGGTCGCGTTTTGCATAACGTTGCAGACAAAATCACTACATATTATGCTGTCGTGGAAAAAGCAACCAAGTGAAAACTTAATTACGGAGTCGGATAAATTTAAAATTTTATCGCTTAACCGCTTTTGGTGGCCACTTCGCGTGGCGTCAAAGAAATACTTCTATAATATTTTATACCAACGTTATAATATATAAACCAACTAGTGACCAAAGCGGTCGAGTTCGGTATCGACCGTTGGTTTGTGTTCATCCCGCGAAACAATGCATTCTGTGATCCATACGCAAGTGCAATATAATTAGTGGTGAAACGACGCCACAGATTTTCCCGGACCGATCTCTGTCGATCGCAAATCAAAACAATATTTGGAACGACGGCGGTCGAGGCTGCTGGTTTTCGCGTTCTAGTCGACTCATCATCGTCATTATTATTATGATTAGTTGGCGAGAGAGTTTTATTACAAATTAGTCGGTCATCGCGCGATCGCGATTCCCGTCACTCGACCGCATCGTCATCGCCGTCGTCATTATCGTCGTCGTCTTCCTTCTTCGAACGTATTATTATTATTGCCGTTTGCGAACCGTTAGGAAACGACCGACCGAGTTTTAGCCATTTCGGGGTGTACTGAATGTGTGGGGGGAGGTGGGGAGGGGGAGACTGTATATAGTCTATAATAACCGCGGTGATGGCGGTGATGATAAACGAGTGAGCGGCGCACGCACCAGACCGACGAAAAAGTCGTAATTATATTATTAGATATAGGTACGAGTGGACGGAATGGACGTCGTGCAGGTCATCACGTATACAACAACAGCGGAGAGGAGTGTAAAACAGTATGCATTGTGTGCGGCCTGGGCGAGGCGTCGGCCGGCGATCCGTTGGTCAATGAAAACGGCATTCTCCGTCATCGTCATGCGTATGCGATAAATAATAATAATAATAATTCACGTCACATATTTTTATACTATTGTATTATTATTTCACGTATTATAGCTGGTACCGGTGGGGAGTTACGCGAGACACTGCGGGCACGGACACGCGCACGAAATTATTGTTTATGTTTTTTACCTCCAACCCGTTTTTCGATTACGATCCGACAACAACCCAATTTCTTTTTTCCCCATAATTTATTGTTCGTATTAATTATAATATTCTACTACCTCTACCTACCTACGTAATATGCTGCGCCGCTACTATGTATATACTTACTGCTACCTACCACTGCACGCAGCTCACACTGCTGTCCACTAACTATTTAATATGTTTCACCGTTGTCGTTAACGACGACACACTTCACCGAGACAACTGTAACAAGTGTTGCCTCATCGACTCCTGCGGCCATTTTCAGCCACGTGTTCGACGGCTATGATATTATGATAATATTGCTTGTACGGGTGTTCTGCTGAGCGATACCACTGTCATTCCTTCTGCAAAAATGAGATATCGCAGTTTTCCTGGACAGGAATGGACAGGTAATTTCCATTTTCCTTCACGCGTTTTTCGAACTAAAGTTTCAATACATATCGTTGATACAAACGATTATTGCGGCGGGAACATTCAGCGCGCGCATAAAGGGCTCTCCTATTTAGAATCCGGGGCGTTCCTCCCCCACCCGGGCATCGACCATTTACATTTGGTTTGGTTCAATGCAAAATACAATTATTTTCCCGTTAAACACAATAACGCCGCTTTAGGTGGGTTGTGCCAATGATAACAATAATAATAATATAACGATGGAAATTCGTATTTGAACGGTTTTCTCCGAGGTCAACATCGCGACACCGCAGTTACCAGTTGTACAACCTATCCTAACCTAACCTCATACCATATTATTCGACGAGGGCGATAAATAATATAATACCATTTTATTTTGACCGCGTCCCGATGTGCGTGGTCGTCTCGTAGACACATTCCAATTGGTAGTATGCGCCATGTAGAAAAAGGCGCAGTCGATCGAGTTATTCCAGTATAATTTATTACGGTTTATTTTTCAAATATTTATATTAATATATCGAATGGTGTCAAAAATTATTTTACATTTTTTTCGTCATTTCAATTGATCGTATAAAACACTACAAAGCCGTTCCTAACGCGAATCCGCACGACGCGCTGCAGGCCAGTCGTTTTTAACGTCGTATATTTAT
>JACXSJ010000354.1:0-28358 GCA_014851325.1 Pentalonia nigronervosa
GTGGTCAAAAATGGATCATGCCATTTAAAAAAAAAAAGTTATTGTGCGCATGCGCAAAATTAGTTATCAAAAAAATAGTCTAATTATTTGAAAATGTGTATAATAATGTTTATTAGTTAGCCGAAAAAGCAGAATTGAAATATATGAAGCCTGCACATAGTTATTGAGTGTTTCCACTTATCGTGATCACACTGTATACTATATAGTTATTAATTTAGGGCCTGGATTTATATGCATTTGCATGTTTTTTTTTTTGAATAGTCCAAAAAGTAGCTAGATAAGCTACAAGTTTGAATTATAATCAATAAATGTAGAATACAAAGTTTCATTTGCATATTTTGTCATTTTTTTATATGTACGTACCTACTGCATATTTCTGTATTTTACGAATAAATAATAGTGTTTCATACCAATTTGCTTTACTATTGCTCGTTGATATTACCCATATATAGTTATGATTCGTAACGAATTTGTTTTTTTTATTATCTAATCGTTTCTAGATAAAGATAATTCCTTAAATTAATGTTAAAAATAATAAACTAATAAATATAAAAAAATTATTTTAAAAATCAAATTTTATTTTGCATATAAATCCGGGCACTAGTTATTATGGATTGAAATCATAATCTGTATTTATGAAAATATTATTATACATAAACGTATTCGTCGCAGTACATAATATTGTAATTAATATATAGTACGTCATTGTAATGTTTTGAAATGTATGTATATACATAATATTATTGTATTATACACATATTAAATTCAATCATCAGGAAATCGCAATATGTATCTCGTGTACAATAATTATTTGTTTAACGAACAATAATCCAATAAATGTTCGTACAATATGTTGCCGATTAAATAATTTATGGCTTGGCTTGTGAACTTGTACATTATTATTATTATCGTACCGTTGACGTAGATGAGAAATAATTCTAACTTTGAATTTGACGGGTGCCAATTGAAATTAAAATCAATTGTATTTCACCGCTCACTTTATTAGCAACGAAATGTACGGAATATATTATTATTATTATTATTATAACTGGACATGCGCTTTCTATAAATAAGTGTGTTTGTACATATAACTTTTAATATAAATATAATATTATTTATTTAATATATCACTGCACTGCCACAGTGGGATAAATATACGTTGCTAACTGTAAAGCATACAAGCTGCATAAATTTCAATTTACTTTAGACTTGATTTATGAAGAAATAAATTGCATTTTTTTTTCCATTTTTTTCCCCCATTACTTTTCATTTCTATTATTAAAATGGTTTACAATTCTCAATTGCGAAAATAATGCTCTACCGATAGTTTTTTATTCAAACGAAAACTCTTATAGTATGACCTACTACCAGTAGGTGTTTAATGATTTGATTAATTTTATTCGCGATTTAACCTTATTTTCAAGTATTTTATTTCTTCAACTTCGTATTCTTTCTCTATTGTGACTACATAACATAAATATATATTTATCTATCTATTTTATAAAATCAAGATTCTGTTTAGTAATTTTTTTTCAACTAATTGTTATCATCGTGTTCTTAAAAAATAATATTCGGAAATCTGATATATATTTTTAGTTTCAGCATTTTTTTTTTTTAAATGGTTAACTTTGTTTTCATAGTTAATCCCTATATAATCCTTAAAATTGATATCATACATATCATACATTTCAACTTTTTAAACTGAATTCATTGAGTGAAATTTTCATACTAAACATTTTAAATTTATTTATTTTTATCTTACTATGACTAGGATTTATATACTAATTATAAAAGTAAAGATATTGCAGTACCTATTTAGTATATTTAAAGTGTTTATTTTTGATAAATATTTTTATTACTAACCATATTATTACACCGTTTTGATCATAGCGTAATATTTATTCACTCGTATTTATTTATACTTTGTAACTTAAAAATATAAAATGTATATCAAAAAATTCAAAATTTTAAACAAAGAAACGGATATAAACGTATAATGGTGGGAATTTTACAAAGGCAAAGAGTTCCGACACTTAATTTCTCATATTACACTGTTGATGAATCGTTTGAAGTGAATAAAAAGTTTCTACTTGTTAAGTGCAAAGTGTTTCCTTTAAATCCTCATTTACAACTTTATTTAAGACTTTTCATTCAGCGAAACTCGAAGTGAAATAAGTAGTGTTTATTTTCATCGCTGCACGTACAAACAGATTTAAATCCAATAAAAGTAATTGTTGTACGCACACGGTTGAAATATTTTCCGTAAGTATTTTAATTTGCTGTTTTTTTACGTTTTTTTGTGTTATTTCAAATCTATTACACGGGCAAGAAGGAAATCAAACCGTAGCGCGTATTTTGAGACATCAAAATAACGACAAATAACGTATCTGCAGATAAAAAGGTGGTTCTGCCAATAAACGAATAACAACAATAATAATAATAATAATAATAATGGAGACAGTTTTATGATTAGTTTGAAGTCACTCATGACTTTTTTACCTCGTTATAGCACCGGAATACGTGACACATGCGATTTTGAACGACGTTCCCGCAATAATGGTGGTTTATGATTGACTCGGAAAAGAAAAATCGGCGGCGACGAACTTTATATTTTGTCAGCCTTTGCAAAGATGTTCCAAAAACGAGTTAACACCAAAATATCACCGAAATACTATTTAATATGATTTTGACGAATCGCCGTGGAGTTTATGGACCGTAATTTCTAAACGGCATTTTATTTTCTTCCTTCTCTCGTCGTGTCGGGTCGACATTATCGTTATTATAGTCTTGCCAGGGAAAGACCGATTTCCGAACACCATTATAATACATTTTATATCTTACACCGTTCGTATTCTTACTATTAACGTGTATATATTACGAGGGTATTTTTTTATATTAAAAACATATTTTTATCTAACCTCGTTCGTGATAAACCGATGTTGAGGATCTCGACTATTATTTAGCAATTTAACGAATCCTTATAAAAAAAAAAAAAATTGATTAACATGTAATATATTTTATTATAATACAATTGTTTATGATCAGCATAACTTTTTTTTTTTTTGAATTGTTGAATTGAATCGCATACGCCTTTTTCACCGTTTTAAAATAAAAGTAATTATTTTAGATTAACTGTTCAGTCACTTTGTACAATAATTATAAACATAATTAATATTATTGACTAAGCCGAATGCGTTTTCACAAGATAACTAAATCTGTATTTGATAATATTAACAAATTTTAAAAAATACAATTTGCAAATATTTTTAATCAAATATACCTCTGTACGGATCGACTGCCCATCTAACATACAATAATTATTTAACGGTGAGAAATCGAATATTTTATTTTAGTTTATTAACAATTTTACGGGAACAACTAAAGAGAAATAAATACATACAATAAAACACATTTAGTTCAGATTGAGTAGGCACTGAAACATAATAATGCGACACATAACATAATAACTTTTTAATTTGAAAATATAAATAAAATTTTCGTTCTACAACATTTGTGGGACATAAAAAAGAAATCGACATATTTACAAATTAAATTACACAGCAAAAGTGCTCTAGGGAAAAAAATCGATGCAATTTTTTTTTTTTTAAAAGGTACAAAAAATAAATTTGAATTTCTAATTAAATAATTATGCGTAAAAATACCGATCTTACTTAATAAATCAGGACATTTGAAATTGTTGTTAAAAAGATCATAAATGAAAAAGGCGTCAGATAGCTTACAAACGTAACCACACATGACTGAATAAAATTAGAGTCTGCTACTATTGAAAATGAGTCTTTAGAAATAGGTGAATATAAAAGAAAAGCAATTGACTTAAGGAATTTATACTGAACATTGTTGACCAGTTTATCAGTTGAATTTTGACCTCAAATCAATGATCCAAACTCTAAGTTGGACCTAACAAAGGAGCAATAGAGCATATTTTGTGCACAAACATTTTTAAAATTCTTTAGTATTCCTTAAAATGAAACCCAACATTTTAAATACTTTATTTATAACTATATTAGTATTGAAAGAGAAAGAGAAATTACCGGAAAAGATAATACCCAAATCTCTAACTGAATACACTCGATTAATTATAATATTATTAATTTTATATTTAAAAACTAAGGGATAGTTTTTTTGGTAAATGAGATAGCATTGAGCTTATTAATATTTACTTTTAATACATTTTCGTGACACCGTATGATAAACCTATCTACATTTTCTTGAAAATGAATTGCATCATCTTAGTTTTTAATAATTGAATATAATTAGGAATATAATTTAGTGTCATCGGCGAACACTAATACTTCGACTGAGTAATTAAAAACAGACGGTAGATCGTTTATGTACAGATTAAACAATAAAGGCCCTAAGTGCGAGCTCTGAGGTACACTAGAGCTTACAGGAATAGCTTTTGATATTACCCTCGAATCCACTCCACATTTTATAAAATCATTTATTATTCATTTATTTTATAATTAATATTATTTTTAGTTTAACGCGTGTTGTAATATAAACTGTTGGTTAAAGTATAATTTGAATTTGCCTTCTTATTGACTACATGAATTTGTCGACACAGTCACTTTCTTCACAAGTGTACCAACCCAGAATTTCATACAGTCATCACTTTCGTTCGTTAACGGCGAGTATACCTATACTGCGGTATAACATTGTATACCTTGTAGGACCGCGGTTGCTGACTGCACTGAAACACATACGAATATAACAAAGGTGGCTCGTGTCTCATAAGTTTATAACAAAAACCAAAAATTACTAATTATTATCATGAATTTTATTTTATTTTTTAATTATACAATGTATTTATAAACATTTTGGCTCTTGATATCATCATATTTATCCATGTACCTCGCGAACAAATTCGTGTTGGACACCCTTAGCATATAATGTGTAACGCATAGGCAATAATATAGTTTACGCCACGTGTGTAGATCACTGGCATGCTGCAATAAAATATTATGTCATATTATTGCTTTGAATATATTGTTGATGGTTTTTTTGTTTTTCGGCAGCACCCATAAAGATGGTATTATTATCACAGCTGTCTTGCCATCATAGAATTATTCTTTCAGCAAGTCCATACAATTATTTAACTTGCCTGAACTTTTTATACATATTATGCGTATAATAAAATCACGCTTAGTTTGATATGTCAATCTGCAGTCATTAGATGTGACACGAATAAACTTATCTTTTTTGAGCGTCGTCTGGTATTTGTAAAGTAAATAATACTCAACATTACGGATAATATCCATGATATAAGTATCTCCAAAAATTTTATCGAATTCATAAATATTTTTATAGTTTTAAAGAAAACCGTACTTATTTTTTCCAAATATATATATATATATATATATATATAATATAAAAGGTCGAAAATAAACGATTATTACTGCCGCTGCGTGGTCGAGTTCAGAAGTTTGTGTATTTTATATTAAAAAGTTTGAATCAAAGTATTCAATAGCATTTAATGCGTTTCTTTTGGAATGATATTTTTTAGAAGTGAATATTCAAAACCCAAAAGTTATAAAGTAGAGCGCGTTCGGTCATTGTCACAATTATTTATTTTTCTTCGAAACAAAATCGGAGGAATTGTTTGTCGCATTTTTCCGAAAAGGTCAAAAAAAAAAAATAGTAAACGGTGGCGTCGAAATAGTGCTTGAAGAGCACAGCACACACATTAATTCGGGTTTGTTAATAACAATAATAATAGTAATATATTATTATATTGTTCTTTGACCATAAAAACAATAGTAATAATAACAACAACAATAACAACGACGACAAAAGTGAAACTAGCAATAAAATAGCGGTGGCAAGGGGTGGATGGAGAAAAAGAAGCTGTTTGTTTAATTATTAAACTTGGCGTTGTTAAATGTCGTTTAAATAGCAGTTGGATTCTTCACGTTGACCTATAATGGCTATTATATGATGGGCGGCGGCAGAAAGAGTGGTGACTGTTCGGTTTTTAAAAGCCAAATCGTGGGGGGGGGGCAATTAAAATTCCACGCATAGTTCGCCGGCGGTGTGTGTGTGGGTGTGTGCGTGTGTGCGTGTGTATAACAGAACAATGGTTGAGGTCGTAAATTGGTCTCGCGAGCTTTTGCGCCGCATAAAGGCCGCGCCGCCGCCGCCTTTTCTTTCTCTCGCCGTCATATACTCTCTCTCTCTCTCTCTCTCTCTCTCTCTATATATATATATATATATAATATTGAATCCGGTATTGTCCTCTCCCGACCGAGGAAAGAGCGTGTGGCGCAGTAATCTTGGGGCCGAATAAAAAGAATTGTATGCGGTATTTTTTTTTTTTTTTTAGCTAAATCCACACACATAAATATATTTATACGCGCGCGCGCGCTGTGTCAGATATAATATTTTATTGTGCGCGAGCGATATTTCACGTGATATATATATATATATTATGTTTCTTCGTCTATTTCGAGTAGTTTTTTTTCACTACGATTATTATATTGTTATTTTTTTTTTTGTTCGCGCGAACACACGACGCGGATAACAATTGAGTTTGGGCGCATCACAATGGGAATCCGGAGAGAGACCGAGTGTCTAGACTCTTCCGGCGGCGCTCACCGACCGTACAGCTGCAGGGCACGCGCCGGATAATGACTTGACTGCCGCACACATATTAACAATCACGCGAGCGGCGGCGGAAAATTGATTTTTTCGGTGGAAAAATTCAAGTACAAATTCTAAACTCGATGGTACTGATCGGTACAAATTATAGTAGAATATTAATGAAAGAAAAAAAAATGTTAATAAAATGCATTGTTTAATGATGGCAGTGTTGGGGAAACGTTACGCTGGTACCACAGCTAAAAAATTGATTTTTTTCTGGGGGAATTATTTTGGTACAAATTCTGATATTTTTGGTACAAATCGGTACAAATTATAGTACAATAATAAATAGTAAAAAAAAATAAATAAAGAATTCAAAGATTGGGGTGCCGGGTAACCCACGCGAGTGGCGGATGTTTGTCAAGACGATATTTATCAGATGCATAACACACGGGACGGTGCACACGCCGCCTCGATACACAATAATTATATAATATTATGTGTATATCATGAGTATTTATTTTTTTTGCATATGATGCTATATCCGGGAGTAGACCCGAAGGTCTAGTTCGGACGTCTACTTGGCAGAATTTTTAATTGAGCACCCGTAGGTTTTTGCCATGCCCAGTTAGGGGATGGCGGTCTCGCCGCTTAGACAGTTGCTTGCCCAGAGAGCAATGCCCCGCCCGTGGCCGGAATTCGAAACGGTGACGGTGCGCGTTAGAACCGACGCCTTAGTCCGCGAGAGTACTAGAGCATAATGCGTGCAGACATGAGAATCACTGACCTTGCTGGCACCAAATAGTTTCAAAAATTAGTAACCGATTTATAATAATTATAATAATCGCTAATTTGGAATTTGTAATTCGAGTTTATATGCACTGTAAAGTATAAGCTCATCGTGTATCGATGGACGGGCTGAAGAATTGCAAACATCTTTCAGCCGGCCATGAGCGAAGCGTTTATTGCCTTACGCTATTATACCTATATAGTGATGTAAAATTTCATACATTTAATTTTTGAGAAATTTCAAGAAATTTCCAAAATCTATGTGATATTACACATTTTATATATATTTTTTTAAAAATACAACTAGAATTTATTTATTAATATTGGTCATCGGTATGGTAAAAATTTTAAATTATTTTTTTTAGTTTGAATAAAAAATATGGACTAGAAACGACGTAGTTGATGGGTGTGTGTGGTCCTATCCGGTTTTCGTATAGATTTTGTCTGGAAAGAAAAATTGATGGACATCCCTGAACCTGATGGTGACTTATTATAATTATTATTTTGGTATTAGAATTCACATAGATCTATTATAAACGTTTATACATAGGACACGGTTGTCTACTAGAAAACTGTGTATAAGACCATGGAAATTAGGAGCCAGGAACAGACAATAAGTTATCCAGATGGCATTGTAGCCTCTCAATTTACCCTTCTATACGTACCTAGTAACCGTACGCAAACTGAACCGCCGA
Source organism: Pentalonia nigronervosa (assembly GCA_014851325.1). Taxonomy (NCBI): domain Eukaryota; kingdom Metazoa; phylum Arthropoda; class Insecta; order Hemiptera; family Aphididae; genus Pentalonia; species Pentalonia nigronervosa. Next base: position 8,082 of record JACXSJ010000354.1, read on the forward strand.
CAAGAGTATCGCTTCCAGGCCATATTATCTTAATTCAGGGGTCTTCAAACTACGGACCACGGACTGGAAGCGGCCCTTGAACAAGTTTTTGAACTGGCCCATGTCGAATATTCTAAAAATATGTGTACGTCATTATTAAGATTAACATTGTATTTGAGTAAATCTATAATATAATATTGCATGCATTATTACATAAAATATTTAATATACTATGCAGAGTAGTTGATATAAAACCATGCATCGAAAATATATTTTGATATTTATTATATTTCCATAAAATTAAAAATATACAGTATATGTAGTATTATATAGTATGTTTCATATAGGTACACTTTTGGCCCACTAAGGACTTATGATATATTTTGTGGCCCTCGAATAAAAAAGTTTGGAGACCCCCAGTTTAGTTCATAGTAAGAAAAATATTATTAATATTATTAACATTCACACATATTCACGTGTAGTTTTAAGAGTCCACTGAAATTATTAGATATAATAATCACAGTGTTGCCCTTTTATCAAAACAAAATCTATGAAAACATAAACTTTTGATAAATTATTTTTATTATGCAAATTTTTCAGAAAATTTCCCGTTTACATTACGATATTTTACACCGAAATCATCACGGTGTCGTTACTATTACGTAGGCGCTACGATGTCGGCATATCACGATTAATTTTCTACCCGTGAACTTTCCTGTTCCGTCGACGGATCCTACGGCGAGGTTAAGGGGCCCTGTCAGTCCACCCCCTGAGCATCTGCTTCGCCATGTTTTTGTTATTCGATAAGGTTTCTTCAGATTTTAAGTGTAGTATAGCACGACGAATTGCTGTTGTATACAAGTATCCGCGATGATTAATAATAATTACGAGCAAACGCGATGAAAACATATTATTATTATTCAGCAATATTGTTTAAGCTTTTTAGTAGTACTTAAGTGGGTAGGTACGCGTACATTATCGGCTTTGATTATAAATAACAAACTTTTTCTAACCTCTGCAGATTCTGCCGGCTTCGTTCTTGGATGCAATAAGATCTTCTATAACTTCATTATTTGTTTTTGTCAAGTGATCACCGAAAAATATGCACTTAAAGATTAACATAAAATAATCGATTGTTTTTCAAATAATGAATTAAAATTCTATTTTAATAGAAGATATGCATAAACTATATTATTTAATATATAATATCACCTGAAATTCAAAAAAAATATTTATCAATAAATTATATTGGTAATAAAGTAGGTTGGTAGGGGATCATGGTACTGAGCTGACATCCAGTGGTCCGAAAGGATATCAGGCCGACGGACATTAGGCAGACAGGATATTTGCCTGACGCTTAATTCTTATTATAATATATGTATATAAGTGGTACCTAATAAAATGAAACAAACAATATTTTAACATTTGAAAATTTATTATTAATTTTATTGTAATATAATCATCTGATTGCCTTCTATCTGGTGCTAAAACAAATTCAATTTAGTATGTAATCATATTTATTAAAAAACAATAATCATGTTTATAGTTTTATATTGTAAGCTTTTTCTTTATCTTTCAAAAAACAGATGGGAGTCTTTTTAAATTTATCATTTATAATATTATTTAAATATTTCTCACGAGCAGCATATTTTGGATGTTCTTAGAGCTTCAGTCCACTCAATGGTTCTATTAATTATATTTTATTTATAACAACAGATTTAATTACGACATACAAATTAAAAACGTGCATAAAATTTCAAATAAATTATATACCGGTATATCAACTTTGTGTCTTCTGCTGTTTTTTTTTTTTAATTCTTAAACGATATGTAAACAGTTTATATGATCCGTTCCAACTTCCAATTAAATTCTTCCATCGTCTGTGCCTGGAATCTACTTTGTTTTGAGTTCGAGATATATCTAATTTGTTGACTTATGACTTATTGTATGACAAAATCCCAGTAGAAATAAGGTTGCAGATCGAGACACAAAAGTGTTTCATTACTAAATGTTCGGTGATTTTTTTTAAATTACTCAAGTCTCATCAAACCACTAATTATACCGAGTGGTTTATGGATACTGTTTTATTTTATCGTCTCAATCCCGTTGGAAATAGTATCAAATATTACATAATATTATATTATTTGGGCGAGTCTAAAAATTGTTTGCAACGAATCGTTATATTATTATTAATATTAATTGATATAAAGTTCGCTATGGCAAAAAGTACAGAAGATACATTTATTATATGTTAGAAACAATATAGAATTAATGAACAAACAATTTTTTTTTTTAATTTACAACTTACATTATATACATTAGATGATACTATTTGAATGGTTAACAATGAAAAATATATTTTTACAGCATCACATGATATTACCTAATTATACAGTTTTTATATTTTTTAAATACTAAAATATTTTCTAGACCATATCGTATTTGTTTGACGTAATTATATTGATATGATTATTTTTTGCCATCACGTCATAAAATGAAAATATATTTAGAATCTAAATCACATATGTTACAAACATTTATATTACATTTATTAACTACAATATGAAAATAGTTTAGAAGCAAATCGTTTAAAATGATAAGAATATAACTCTGAAGCGTAGGATGTTATCTATATGCACGCAAAACATGTGACAAATTATTATTTTTTAATGTAAAACAAATAAATCGACCTCGTGGGTACGTATAATACTGAATTGTAGTTACGTGGGTAAAATATGATATTATATTTTCCGAGATTTCGATAAGTTTTCAAAATTATTGATATAGGTCGTGACCGATCGAGACGCGAACATTTTATAAATCGTATGGGAATTATAATATGACGTCAGTTGGTCTGGGCTTTCTGATTTTGTACACAATGATTAAATCTTTGTCTTAAAATAAATCAACAACAGAAACTGATTCTCCGACTGATGGAGGAGAGTTTTGTAGAATCGATTATGAAATATAAAGTATATATTATAATATTTTTTGAATTCCGGGAAGCTTTTAACTCTTTAACGGAGACGATTGCTGCTAACACAGTACAATATCAAATATATATTCAGCTCGAGAAATCCCACAACTCTTTTCTTATTCGTTTTGTCTGTATATATCCTTCGACAGTAAAAATAAACAGCATCTGGAACCTTAATGGTTTATTGGTTTCGTCCATGTGTATATAATATAATGGCAAATGAATCGAAATAATATTCAACTGCATAAAACGGTCGATCCCGATTTCGATTTTGGTTCTTTTATTTTCGGTCGGATTAAACGATGATCTATACAATTTTTGTATAATAATATGCTTTTTAACTTACTGACGACAACGACACTCATGAAATTTAGCTTTTAAAAAAAAATAATTGTTCCGGTTATGATTCAGTTCGAATAGCTATTAATTTTTATTCCGAGAATTACTCAATGGTTGATTGTTCAAAAAAATAATGATGCGTTAATATCAGAAAACCAATAATGCTTTTTAAATAAAATACCTCATTTAATGTTCAAATATGTTGTGCGCTAATATATTATTCATAATTGTGTGTTTTTTTTTTTGAATATGTATCTAATATTGTATTGGGATTTTTTTTCAATGATTATTGTACAGTAGTTAATAGACATAAAACAACAAAGTAAAATAACAATATTAAATTATCTACTAAAGGTACATCATACAACGGATAATGTTAATAATATTCTGATAATTATCTAGTTCAATAAAATCGTTTTAGTCATCAAAGATTTTCAACTCGATTAAAATTATTGATTACGGTTTGATAATAATTTTGTAATATTTAAATGACTATTAAATCAATTAAAAATAGCATGTTATACTGATGAGCGTACTACACATACAGAATTTGATAAATGAGTAAAAATAGAGCTTTCGGAATAGTGTTCGGCGAAATCAATACGAACACAATAATATAATAGTGAATGTGTTCTCTAAAAGCAAAATTGTTAGAATTTAAAAACGGTTGGCATTCCGTTATGTAAAGGTCAATATTGGAATTAACTTTGAGTGTGCCATTATTATTCTGCGATACAATGATATAAAATAACCAATTTCGCCAGTCGTCGAAAATCGTATTTTGAAAAAGGTCTATTGCTTGTTTATAAGATACTATTATATTTTCAAATAGAATGATGTAGAAACGTAGTGGCTGCATACAATTTCACTTGTTCAATATATAAAATATTACTTGGGTGTTAAGACCAATCTATTACGTAAATGCACATTTATAATATTCGTGACCAATGTTGAGACTTATCTGAAAAAAAATTATTTATCTATTATCTTATCTAGATAAATTGTATTTAAATCATATTCATTATTCATGAATAATATTTCATTATTTTTATTAAAATTTTTCTATCAGAACACTATCCAATTGTATATATACTCATAATATTACATTATTCCTATATTCTACTAACAAATTTTATAAAGTTAATACTTTTAGACCTTACGATTCTTAGACTCAAAGAACATTTGTTACTTATGTGCCTATTAACTATTAGTTACTTTATGTCGTGTTGGTAAAGAAGTAAATTTATTATTTAAATATAATAAAAACTAGTTTTATCTATTGTATATTCTAGTTAAAAGTTTGATTATCTTCATCTAATCTAGATAAATTTAAAATGTATTTATCTTTATCTATATCTAGAAAAATGTATATAAAATTATCTGTATCTCATATAGATGAAATGTTCGTCAACTATTCTCAACACTGTCCGTGACACGAGAAACATATTGTAATATTAGTATTAACGTCAATTTAATGAATGAATAAATTTGGTGTAATATTGTGAAAAATGTTTAAAATCTCGAATACACAGGGTTGTATTTAGACATTTTGCAACCCCAGTTTCAACATTTTTAGGGCCCATTTTCAATACATATTGTTTTTATATCATACTACCTACAGTGGTAACCAATCTTTTTTTCAAAAATTTTAAAATGTTATAGAAGGTTCCTCATAAGTTGTTTATAGTGTAATTTAAAAAAATACGATCGTTAATTCAGGATAGCTTTTTATTAGCACCTAATGTTTGAATTTTAAAATTAAATCGTCAAAAATATAAAAATTTGTAAATTATTTTATTTGTAATTTATAAAAAAATTTATTTTTATATCTAAGATTTGAAATATAAATGCTCTCTTTACAAAGAAAAGTTGAATTTTTTGTTCAATTTTATCTGAGAAAATTGTTCCCTTCTCAGAGTGTGCCGCTCATGGATAATTGCCCAGCGGTGCTCCCCTCCTTAAAACTGGTCCTATAAATACACAATCAAATCGAAAAATGTTTGCGAATTAGTTTTGAATGTTAATTCTCGTCTCGGATAGTTATAATAAACTTAATAATATTGCATTATGCTTTATGCAATACCTTTAGAAATTCGTCTTAAAATTATCTACCTACCTGATGAATAATTTATACACATATATTAACACAATATACGTATAACACATCAATTAAAAACATGTCAAACAATACAATTTTGCAAGGTTATTCTAAACAATGGTTAACAGATGCAACCACACATAAATACTATTCGTTTTAAATATTGCAAGTCTACACGAATTAGTGATAATGCTCGTCCATTTTGGTTGTACATACTAACCGTTAGGAATAATATTGCGTTATACCATGGTATTTAGATATAATATTACATTATGTATAAGGACAATAGTTTAAAAAAAAATGTCATCGTTTTAAACGGGTAAATATTTGTTGAACAGTTAAATCAAATTATGGCGTATTCGTTTCAAATGATTTATTTACAACATTACATTTTCGCAATTGATTATTAATAATTTGAACTATTCGCGGATAATAACTAAAGAGTTTTAGTAAATATAGAGGTGTCAAAATAATTTTACACACATTTCAACAAAAGCCGGTTAGACAATTTATTGCTTCCTTAATTTTTAATCAAAGGCTTTGTTTCGTCTTTACGAAAATAATTAATAAATAAATCTTGAACTTATTTACTTTATGCCATACAAGCTATATACGTATATATTACCTATTAAACTTTATTATAATACAATACAACGCTTTCAAAGCTAATAAACTTTGGCATAAAAGTTTTTTATTAAAGAGATTATAACTTTAAGTTATTGTAACTTGACAATTACAAAGGTAGTATGTACATGAAGTCGCACACACGCAGGCACGCGCACACTCGTGCTATCGTAGTATTAAAGAATACTTTGATGATTATTAACTTTGAGCCAAAAATTGATTTTTGTCGGAAACTTGGGTCGTTAAAATGATTAGTGACAGAATATTTTATAAGTGGTTAAAAGAGGGACTGTACATTGAGTTTAATAAAAGCTTTTAAATTCGTTTAGCCTGTAATAAGTTCTGTATACGTGCCCCCGCAATCAAGCGGGCTTGTACGAAGGCCAAATCATAATTGAGGAGCGATCCATCAGATATTTTATAATAATAATATTGAACGGGGACATGTATTTTGACCGGTTTTAGCAGTGTTTAAGTTTAAAGGTGGACCATTCGCGAATATAATTTCGATTTATAATACGACTAGATTGGCGGATCGATCCAATTGTAGTGCCAGAGATATATTATTAATATGCGCACGAATATACACTTCATACGAGCTGTACTAAAAAGTGTGCATCAGTGGATCTAAGTCTTAAATATTTTAATACGCATTCGACATAATAAAGTAAAAACAATACCACTAAACAATACGTACTAGCATTATCAGTACGGTAGAATCTTGACCATCGTTATAATATAATATAGCCAGTCTTGTTAAATATTTGAATGCTTGTATTTGAATATACTAGCATTTAAATTGGTATTTTTATAATTAAAATACTTCTCAAATAGTTTTTTGGTTTGGTGTATTTTAAATACTTTAAAAATATTTTATTTCAGAATATTAAATACATTTATTATATACTATACTCTTTTTACCACTGTGTTTTAATGACTAATTTTTTTGTTTCATATTTTACTATTTTAAGATCTGTTTTTATATTAAATCTAAGAATACAACATAGGATTTCATCAAATACGAAGATAACACGGTAGCTAAAATTATAATTGCCTAGTTAAAGTTAAATTTGACCTGATTAATAAATAAAAAACAACTAAAATTAAAAATATGATAAAAGTACTTGTAAAGTATTTCGAATATATCTGAAAGACAGTATTCGAATACGTATTTTTAATATAAATGGTATCAAGTATTTAAATACGTATTCAGAACACATTTGAAAAGTATTCTTTACAAAACTACATAGTTGTACGGTTGTTGCTCTCGTACCGATCGAGCTTAAACGCCAACGATATTTTTCATCATCTGATGGTATTATATGCAGTGCTTAAATTGAGATAAAGGGTACATGGAGGGGCGAGTCACTCTTCTTTTTAAAAAAAAACATTTATGCATACCTCTTCTAATTATATACTAATCAATAAGACATTTAAACGATCAGGCACATACGTTTTTTTATACACTTTTGCACCCCTTCTAATATTTTCCAAATTTAAGCACCGGGTGTATAGCGTGTTACAATAATTTCAAGTCGTTCGTTTTATAATAATAATATATTATTGTAGAGAGTTTTAATCGGTCCGAATTCGGGAACAGAAAAGTTCTATCAAATCACGTGGTTTCTAGAAGTCGAATTCAGTGAAGAACCAGCAGCTGCCGATGCGCAGTATTTTGCTATCGTCACTTTAATTTATCATATTGTGGATTATTAGCAACCCCATTCATTCAGACCGATACAAATATAATGACTGAAAAGAAAAAAAAAACTGCCGCCTCAAAATCGATGTGCGCACGTGTAATCGGACAAACGACGAATCGCACGCTTCGTCAAAGTTTCAAATGCGGTCTTTTAGTATTTCACATCGTTTTGTAGGTCGGTGCAGTCCGACCAGTATTAATACCAGATAATGAAAAAATCATCTAGATAAAGATAACTACACTTTGTTTTATTTATGATACAGATCAAATATAATCAAATCAAATCCATCTTCCTAAAAGATAAAAATATTTTATCCAGATAAATTACAGATAATTAATGTATAATACATTGTCTATATAATACGATCGTCACATGTTGTATATCACTAAACAAAAACTTTAAAAAAAACTATGAAATAAGGAGTAACCAAGCCAATAATTTAATAAGAAATAATATTTATTACAGGTACGATATTTTGTAAACAGTTTTATGTTATTTATAAGATGCGCCCTAGACAAAAAGAATACAATTCAGAATTTTTCAGACAATTCCGAGAAATGTTTACAAAAAAATGTTTCTTGTGAATCTATCTAGACAACATGAAAGATAAACAAATAATTATCTAGATTAATTTATCTGGATGAGTCCTAACACTGAGTCCAACACTATAATTTCGGTCGGAGAACGCATATCGTATGAAACGGTAACCGCTCAAATCCGATCTATATACGTCAGTGGTTCCCAACCTGGTGATAATTACCCTCAAGGGGTAAAACGGAATTTTTTGAGAGGTAAAAAGTAGAATAATTTTTTTTCTTATTTGATGTACTTTATACCTATTTTTATAATTATTATTATTATTTTATTACCTTCAAATAATATTTATACTCTCAATTATCCCCAGGATATATATATAATATAATATTTATCTTTTTTTGTTTTTTTTAAATTAGCCTTTTTGTGGGTAGAGGTCTTTTCTGATATCTAACTCGATTTATGGATAATAATTTTAAAAAGGTTGAGAACCGCTGATATACACGGATCACGGTTACCTTTTTGTAAGTGAGATGATGCCGATATAGCTGGTGTATTCAAACATGACACGAATTAATTTAGTTCGTTGAAGACAATATTATTACCAGTGTTGTAAAGGGCTACACGGTAGTGGTAGGGTTACGACGTGTTAATCGTCCCTACGTCATTAGCCGCTGTTTTTGCAAAGACTGGTGAAAACTATTGTCTGGTCCTTTTCACAGCTCTCCGGGAATCGGATGTCGACTTCCGTGCTTTTCGAACCCTGTACCTTCGACAATCTCGGGGCTGCTCGACAAAACATTCGCCAAACTATCAGGCCGTCATCATAATTATAAAATAATAACAGCTTAAGACCATCATTGCGGGTCGCCTCCGATCCATAATATAATATAATGATCGATATAATTTACGCCGTGATTGTAAAAGCGCACTGGCATCCAGTGTTGAGACGTATCTAGATAAAAAAAAATTATTCGTCTATTATATTATCTAGATAACTATTGTGCCATTTATTTATTGGTTACGTTATATGACACATTTACTCATCTAGATAAATTCTATATTAATTATATTATTATATTATATTTTTTATGAATAATATTCATTATTTTTATTAAAATTGTTCTATCAGAACACTATTCAATTAGTACATGTACTCATATTATTACCACACTCCCATGTTCTACTATCAAAATTTATGATGTTGATACTTTTAGTCCTTACAACTCTTTGACTCAAAGAACATTTGTTACTGTACGTAACTATTGATTATTTTTTGTTAACGTTGGTAAAGAAGTAAATTTGTTATTTAAATATATTAAATATAATACAAATTAGTTTTATCTATTATATTATCTAGATAAAAGTTAAATTGCCTTTATCTAATCTAAATAAATGTAAAATGTATTTATCTTTATCTGTATTAATTTCTATAAAATTATCTGTGTCTCTTCTAGATGAAACATTCGTTATCTATTCTCAACATTATTGGCATCGCATGTTTTGTTCGAATTGAAAACATCTGGTCACGACTTGTATCTAAATAAAAATATGCGATTGAGTTTTTTAAAATTTGAGATTCCAAAAAAAATCTCCTACATAATTATTTGTCGAAAACTCCGTCATTCCGGTATATTGTAGAAAAAACTTAAAATGTTTTTGATATATAATATATTATATTATAATATAGGTACATGAAATAGACATTAGATTTATATAAATTATTGAATTTATTATTTGAATTTACCTATATCCACTGGGATCACACACGTGCTACGTGTAACGTTTTTGATTTTATGAATTAATTAAAAATGGTATTCTTATAACACACTCAAGCAAACGAATCAATATTGTATCAGAGTTCATATTGTATTCTACGATTCTACGATACAAATTTAAACGTAAATTTCAGTTTAAAAACAATTAAAAAAAAAAAAAAATATGTAGACATAATTTTTATAATATCGGTATAACATAAACTTACAATTCTAAACTATTTCAATCAACAAATTTATAAAAGTGTACTTTATCAAATACTTCACAAACTGCAACGCCGACCTATGCATGGCGCACTGACGTCTGGCATAATAGATTCTCATTGTATTTATCGAAGTGCTTGCATAGCCCTTGTGTGATTAAATAGTTTTGAATCCAATAACCATCGACTATATAGATTTAGTAGACTTTATAATGCGTGGTTTCCAGTTATCTTCCATCAATAATAAGAAAATACGTAGATACGTGATCCCTGTTTTGAATTTCAAAACTTAAATACCTGATCTTTTAAATCATATGTGTCTTATGATCTTATCGCGAGTCGACTCTTAAAGTATAAATATTTCGTTTGAATTTAAATCATTGAACCGCGAAATTCAGTGAAATAAGAGTTTTTGTTTTTGTGTGGCTTATTGTAAGAGAGACGCTCGAATTTAAGGAAAATTTCAATAGTCTTTAAAAAACTAAAAAAAGTTAATTTATTTTAAGAATTGAATTTTGAGGGGGTTTTAACATTGTTGGGTGAAATATAATATAGTATATTGTATATACGTGAACGACAATCGCGGAAAATATAAATATCAGTGGCAAGATAGCAAGCACATGTATATATTATTTTAATTAAAGATTGAGGAGATTAATTCGGATGAAATAAATAATAATGGGATTACTGCCATGATACTAAATACAATAAAATAAAAATGTGCTGCGCACGTGGGGATACAAACAAAGGCGAACATTTGAGTTACGATACTTGAGACTGGTGACGACGTAGGTTGATGTTTTGGTCTTCGCCCGCCAGGGTCCATTGGGATTGTTTAACCCATCATGGAATGACGTAGATGAAAAAAAAAACTTTGACAGGTCGACCACGAGGTAGTGGTAAAAAAATCAACGGAGGAGACGTCTGAATGCTTCCGTGGTCTTGACGTAAGAGAGCGAAGTATACTTTTTGAAAAAAATTCCGTTGGACCGTCGGTGGTTTAATGGAGTGGGAATCCTGTGTAAGCACGTCGGAGGATACAATAGTTAGGGTACTACAGGTTGCCCTGTATTCGCGTATCGGCGGCGCGGCAACGATGACCGGGGAACAGCTGTCTCCGTGATTTCCGAACACTGGATTCCGGGAGAAATGGGGGGGGGGACAAAAACACTTATTACTGTGGTTTTTTATTGTTAGTCATGATAGCAATGTTAATATATTAGATTTATAATTAATTTGTATTAAGATAAAGAAAATTTTAATTTGAAAAAACTGTTAAGGGGCCCTAAATTCCATTACGTTACACACTGAACCTTTCTATTGTCATTTATATTAACGTGGCCTAGTGGATAATATAAGAAATTTCTAAAAAAATAATTGTACCTATAATTCTGTGCATGATATCCAAACACAATATAATCTGATTATTTGAAAAACGATAAGCTAGATTATGATATCTTCTGAGATGTTTAGGTTTTTTTTTCAGATTAGTTTTTAATATGGACTTTATGTGTCTTAATTAAAATTACTTGTTCAATGTTTACAAAGTTAGATTAAATGGTCTTGTTTATGAAAAAAATAATGTATAATCATCATATCCATATTTCAATAACTAACCTATTATGATCTCTGTGCCTATGAATTATTTATTGAAATAACCATAACTAATAAACTGTATCCTATAAAATGTATTACCTATTTCCTTTTAAATATTAGTTTTAAATTATTATATGAGGATAGATTATTTTTTATTTTTACATAATATGTACTAGAAATAATTCAAAAAGTACACTTGATGAGAGAAGAGTAATAATAATTTATATTATTAATTTTTACCAAGAACTACAAAAATGTGTGCTTTAATAAAATGTTATAATATCATTATCAAATCGTATTAAATAATAAGTCAATATATTATAAATTAAATGTTTGTCACGTTTCCATTAAATCATTTTTTTTTTTTTTTGTTAATAATTAAAATATGTTTTTTTTGTAAAACAAGTATTAGTTATTAGGTTAACGCTATAATTCGGTCAGTAATAAATAATTGAATTATGTATTGCCTCTAAAATTAATAGAATTAAAATTTTAATTATATTTTGGGTTTTTGGTTAATTTTTTTGTTATAATAAGTTTAGCCACATTATATTGATTCGTATGAAAAAATAACTAACGAATTCTTTATATTTGAATGTTTAATTAAGTACTTAATACTGCACTTTGTGGTACATAAATATATTACAATTTATCCTATAATTATAAAAACTAACTATATTAAACTATGTTCTATACAGTTTATTACATGTCCAAAATAAAGTCATATATTATAATTTATAATACATAAATTAATCCAATACAAATGCAATGTTTTAAAATCCATATTATGTTGAAAACATTTTAATATTTTTGTTTTAATGTAAAGTTATCAATAAGGTAGTAAATATATATTAAGTAACATTAGTACTAATTAATAATTTTACTATTAAAAATTTTTAAAGACATTATTATTTGTATATATACATTTTTATATTAATTGGTAACTTATTAATTATACTACGTACCCATAAGAATCTAAAAACTCTGATATGTGCCTATGTAACATACGATTTATTTCGTCATTAAATGTCTATTTATTGGTTAAAAAAATGTGTTATTATTATACTTATTATTCTAGTTGTTCCACATTTCTATAATAGTTATAAAACTTAATTATTATACATGTTAAGAAATCTGAGAATCGTTATGAGTTATGAATATTGTTATATTTAAGTTAAATAAAACGGTAGCTGATTAAAAATAATATGTTTACTAAAAAATGTATGATGCTTTTAGTATTTTTTTTGGTTTCGAGTAAAATAATAACAAGCAATATAAACAGGTAAAGGCGTAAGTCATTGATAATTTGATGATAACATATTTTAACATTATATACTATTACAAAAAAAAACAGTATATGTGTTGTTACATTTAGATTTATATTATATCTTATAATATATATATTCAATAATAAAACATTATTCAGCTCACAAAAATCTATAATAAACACTTTATCGTAATTTCATCTAAACACCTAAACCGAATCTCACATTTTGGTACATAAACACTGTGATGGTTGAAAAAAAAAGTCGAAACTTATTGATTTTCTCGTCGTCTGTCGTGTAGCGAAAATTAAATTAAAATTAAAATATAAAATATATTAAACACTTCGTGTATTACGTATATCGTAAATAAATAATATTAAAAATTAATAACATATTATTTTGTTTTGGTAATCTAAAAAGTATTGCACTGAATCGCAGTGCCGTATGTAGCAAGGGAGGAGACAGCTGAACCGGGCGGCAAATTTTTAGGGACGTCAATTTTTTGAAGGTGAAAATAAAAGTTTTCCTATGTCTTATAATTGTTTAAAAGAATTATTAACTATTGAAAAAAATGCATAATAAATAATAAAAGTAATATAAAATTATATTAATCTGCAATAGTCACGTCAGTGAGCGTATTCTTGGAAATACCATATTATTATAGTGGTCGGAGACCAAGGCTAGGATCGACATATTTTTTTAGGTGTTTTTTTCAATAAGAGAATTTAAAAAAAAATGTTCGTTGATTCAAATAGGATAATTCAATATTTCATACTATAACCATAAAATCCAAAAATTATATAAAAATATGTTTTTTTTTTTTTTAAATAGACACATACTTTCAGTTTAAATTTGGACGAAATTAGATATTTAAACAGAGAATAATGATTTTAGTTATTTTTTGTAATTAAAAATATTATTTGTGGATACTTGAAACTTTTAAATTATATCAAACGAAATAATTTTGTCAAAAATGAATTCAATCTAACCAAGTCTAACCTGGTACTGAGTCCTCTAGATACTCCTAATCTGCACAGTGTGCTTGTACAACGTCTATACTTTCCGATATGTTTTTTCCGAAAAATCATAATAAAACCCAGTCTGTGTACCTTCTGTGTATGTGTGCTAACGAAATAAAAATCGAAACACATCGTCTGATTAGTTAAATGTTCGCAAGTAAGTACCTATGACCGTTACGCCACTTAAAGTGTGTACGGTTTTAGCGATAACTCCACATTCTATTCAAGAGGGTAGAATTCGTAATTTTCAGTATTTCTCTTTTGGGCAGCATGTTAAACAGTATTTAAGTTAAATAATAATATTATATCGTTATTATAATAATATATTCGAAAACAATAATGCTTAAACGATATGAAATAAATAACTTTTGGAGTTCATGATTATAATATTGTTTTATTGTCGTTGTTTATGAAATTGAAAACATTACTTAACGGTTATAATATAATTCATTATACAAATATACCACAAACAACAAATTTTCGACGACAAATCGCAGTTTTATTACTTTTAAAATATTTTCTTATTTATTTGAATTCTTTTTTTTTGTTTTTCAACTAAGTGCGGACAATATTTTAAGGTATCTGTCGATTGTACAAATTTCTTTTCTATAATAGAAACCACCCTTAACACTACGTCTCACATAAGTTTCGACTGCCGTGCCATACTATTTCTAGCTCGATCTATCTCTTGATATTTTGCTTTTTTACTACGAATATTTTTTTATAATTATAAGAACAGTAAATTATGACGTTTTTCGTTAGTAATACTAATGATTATTATGATAAAATATTATCTTATTAATTGTTTTTAAATCAATTAAGAATATACTATCTGAGATATTTAACTTTAAAATAAAATTATAAGTCTTTCGAGTGTACACAATAACTACAGAATTAATTAAAAAAATGTTATGTGTATTATGAATGACTGCAAACACACTGATTCACCATTTTTTTTTTTTAATTACATAGAAAAAATACTATTTTCCATTGGTCTCTGAAAAACAAAATTTTCGTGTAGATGCAATTACATTCAAATTTACGACTATATAATGTATGTACATTTATTGTTAGGATGCTAATTTATTCCTAACAATTTGGTTTTATAATATTAACAGTTCTAACTACTTAAAAAAAAAAAGTTTAAGGAATTTCGTAGGAATTTTCTTATCGAGGACATATTTCGGTACAATGTTGTATTGGCAACCACAATAGAATTCCCAGTTTACTGACATCCGAGTTGCCAACAAATAAATCAGGTTTTATCGTTATGTAAAATTTTTTCAATTTTCCGACAACGAATAACGAATATTGTGTTTGGATGAAATACAATAATATAATAGTTGATGGAAACACCGTATACGTGCTATATCACACATCTGTAGATGTCAGAAAATTTAAAAAAAACTCACATACAATATGATAGCATAACAACAATGAACCAATCACCACAAGTCGTTGAATCAGTCCGTATAAACAGGTTGTAAAAAAGCCAGAGATTTTACAACCAAATTATTTGTCGTGTTTTGTATTTTTAACGAATTTTATCAAATATTTAAAAAAAAAATAGGTATTCAATATTTTTGAGAACATTTTTTAGAATTTTTGAATAATGAAAAACTATAAACTAAAATCGTTTAATGGAAATTTGTTGAAATATTGAATTTCATCAACACTTTATTTGCATACATATGGCATCTCATTTGTTTTACCAATTAGAATAATTTATGATAAATCTTGAATTATGTTATAATATATATTTTCTTTTAACTATACTCTTTTTTTTACGTCATTTTTTTTTTTTTATTATTTAAAAGGAATAAATCTTTTTTACTCTAGTACTTGTTATCAAATACATGTTAATGCATGTTCGAAAAGTAAGAGCCGTTCGCTTATATTTCCAAATCGACAAGTTGTAACACGTTTAAACTTGTGCATATCTGTACGTGCACTACCCGTGCATTTATTTCAGCCGTTGTTTTGATTCAGTAGTCATTTTCCTATTTGTGCGTACAGTAGACAATGTCCGCGATAATCGCTGATCCCGCCAGCTGTGAAGTTCGCGCTGTAATAAGATTTTTGTGTACAAAAGGATCTTCAACTGCTGAAATTCATCGAGAGTTATGCCTAGTTTATGGACCTACTGTTATGAGTGAAGGAAAGATTAGACAACGGTGTCGTGATTTAAAAAATCTCGTCCACTGGACATTCTTTGCTGTTTGTGCTGGTCTTTAAGCATTTTTGGTACCCACCTTGCACACAATTTGTGATATCAAGTTTTTCCGTGACAATTGTGTAGACAGTAGTGCGTCCAAAGTTA
Source organism: Pentalonia nigronervosa (assembly GCA_014851325.1). Lineage (NCBI taxonomy): Eukaryota > Metazoa > Arthropoda > Insecta > Hemiptera > Aphididae > Pentalonia > Pentalonia nigronervosa. The sequence goes on from JACXSJ010000354.1 coordinate 24,514, forward strand.
GGAAATTCATCAGCCAGGGCACAAATCATCAACCGATGATCAGATCGCAGTTTTTGGTCCACCAGAGAAACAATTTCATCAGTTTGCATACTGGGCCTACCACTCCAGTCTTCGTCATGAACATTTGTTCATCCATATTTGAAATCACGACACCATTGTCTAATCTTTCCTTCACTCATTACAGTAGGTCCATAAACTAGGCATAACTCTCGATGAATTTCAGCAGTTTAAGATCCTTTTGCACACAAAAATCGTATTACAGCGCGAACTTCACAACTGGCGGGATCAGCGATTATCGCGGACATTGTCTACTGTACGCACAAATAGGAAAATTACTACTGAATCAAAACAACGCCTGAAATAAATGCACGGGTAGTGCACGTACAGGTATGCACAAGTTTAAACGTGTTACAACTTGTCGATTTGGAAATATAAGCGAACGGCCCTTACTTTTCGAACATGCATCGTATAACTATTATCATATAATAATTAATTATAAATAAGTTTTGTTAATAATAGAATATTTTTCTGAAGAATATTGTCATAAAAAAAAAAAAAGTTTAATTTCAGAATAGATAAATTAGCATATATTATTATTTAATTACCGGTTATGTTTGTTATTATCTGTATTGATTTAATAACCAAATATGGAATATAATGATAAAATATAAAAGAATATAAAATATATATTTTAATTAAATGAAAATGTCAACACTATAAATTATTTATATATGCAATAAAATATTACAATTTTAAGAAGTAATTACTTTTTTTGTAGTAGTTTTTTTTTCTTCAAAAAGAGTTTAATAGTAAAATTATTATATAATTATTTGAAATACTGAAAATATTTGATTATATTTAAATACAAATATAACAACAATTATATCCCAGTATTTTAATTAAATTAACAATTTATATCTAATTGTTTAATTCTGTTAATGAATGAAAGATTTAATACTTATTATATAAACGTTGATGAAGTAATGTATACTTATGGACAAATCATTAATTATTAAGATCAAACTAAAAACGTCTTATAATTTTTAATCCTAATTTCGGAAAAACTTTATTTACTACAATTTTTATTAATACTTTATAGGAACTTATTGATTTGAGTGGTATTGTTTTGATAACATTAATTACCAAACACATAGATTTAATTGTTTTTATGTCATGTCATAATTTATTAATAAAATATAGTTTTTTTTTTTCAAACGAGAGTTCAATTTTAAGTCAAGAATAACTGACTGCACACTTGCAATAATTAATTACAATTTTATGATTATTCATTTCAATGACATACTACAGTAGTAATTCAACAATAATTGTTATACTTACAATATTAGGTTCTATAAAAATAATTCCTGTGATGACATAATATATAAACATCAAAGGATTACACACATATGATTGTAAAACTGATACATTCTATTTTTTTCTCATAACCGATAAGCAGTGTTGTTTACAGATAACTTAAAAATTATCTATATAAAAACTAAGATAATCTCGTTTTTAATTAGATAAAAAAACAGATAATTTTATACCTAGTTTTTAGGTTTTTTAAAACTTTATAAATTAAATTATAATATTTACACATATTTATAAACTTTTATTTTAAATTATTTATTTTAATATATAAAAACGCAATATAAATTAAATTAATGAATTTGAATAAGAAAAAATAATGTTTAATACATATTCGTATATTAAACATTTTAAATTATCGTTATGCTTAATTTTATTGTTTAATCAATTTTTGACACAATTCATTGTAATAAAATCGTATTAATCAAAATCAAGTGAAATTAATGTAACAGTTCTCTAATTATCTATAGATAATCAGATAATTGTTTTATACATCTAGATAAGATAAAAAGATAAAAAAGATTGTCTAGATAACGCACAATACTGCCAATAAGTGTCAAAATACCTACATTTTAAACAAACGATATTTTATGAACATAATATGTATTTAGTAGTTCATAAAATTGCAGACAAATTGTTTATTTTGTCGTGTTCTTGAGAAAACTGCTGACAAAGCAATGCTTTGAAATTATCTTAAAATTAGATTTACTTCGTAGTTCTGTCATATGAAGTAATTCAAAAACTCGCATCTGAATAACATCTGAAGAATATACAAAAAAGTTATTGTAAAAATGATTTTCTGTCGTGTTTGTATAACAACTACACAATGTGACTAAATTACCACGGGTGAATACTTTGAATACTTGTTTATAATTTGTGTGCTCATCAAATAACATATAACATAACTGAAGTCTTATACAAAATCACAGAATAAAGTACGGCTAATCGATTTATTTTATTTATTATTATTTTAAACATAATATTATTCGATATCATTATTTTTGGGGGTTTTCAAAGTTTTGATAAACAAGTTTGTACAAATAGACTTAATATATAACAATCGTTGAACACAAATAAATAATATAGGTATCGGATAATTGATAAAATTAAAATACTAAGTCATTACTTGACCTCCATTTTATTTTAAATAGCTACCAATCGGAGTTAATAAAAATGTTTGTATATATATATTTGGTTGCGTAAATAACAGTTAATAATATGATGTCATTTATAGAAACGCGTTGATCATTTGAACGCAAAAGTGGCTTATTCCACGAAAATTAAAAAAAAATAAAGTAACTACACCATATTGTAATATTGTGCTGTTCTTATAATAATTTAAATTATGGTAATACTTATGTGATTTCAAACAATTCCTGAGTCTGAATTATTGATGTTGATGTTTTGAGATTGTATACAAATTTAAAAATGTTTAGTGTGCTATAACATAAGTAAATCTTTTTTGCAAATTTGACCTAAATCCTTTAAGTTAATTTACTCTGAATGATGATTGAATGGATTGGGCCACTTTTGAGCTCAGTCCCTCACATTGTAGGTCTACGAACTGGAGTGATTGTTCCAGATTTTGGGAAATGGGTATTTCATGCGTAGGTGTGTACTATTCGACCTAAAAAAATCTATAAACCTATCCCTGCGGAAAACGTATTACAAAAAAAAAAAAATAAATGTCTTTATAATTATTTTGTTCATCAGAACTCAAAATTCACGACTTGGCGATGCCTCAATATTTTTAGTTATTGGCGATTTTAAATAGCATAATATATAATAATTACCCAGCCGATATAGGCTATATATATTTATCAAATTATCCGATGCAGCTTGTATCTGACTGAAATCGATTTCACGTCGAGTATTTTTACTCCGTAAAAATTACGTATACATTGAATTAATCGTTTTTCGCCGACTTTAATTACTTCCAAGGAACACTACACATGCATTGTCTGCGGGATGATCAGAACTCCATTATATCGACGATTTCTATAATGGCAACATTTTTGATATTGTTATCGCAGTGTGCGTTTTACACACTATATATACAACAATCTTAATAATATGTTTCGGTGTTCGCATTGATTCGGCAGTTCTCAACCTGAGCAATTATCCCCTCCCCCGAAGGGTATAATAAGATCTTTTGAGTTTTTATTTAATGTACTTTATACCTATTGTTATTATTATTATTATTATATTACCTTAAAATAATATTTATACAGTGTACTCTCGATTCGGCGTTTCCGAATTGCGGACAAAGTGACAAAAACCATGCAAGTTGCGGACGAAATCTAAAAAGGTAACATACGAATTGCGGACACAAATATAAGATACGAATTGCGGACAAATGTCCAATTATTATTTTTGATATTAACGATTGTGGACGTTGGGAAATTACTGTTTGATATTAACGATGTATATATATATATATTATTTATTAGCATTAAGATTGTGCAGGTTCTTTTGAAACA
>JACXSJ010000354.1:28458-46677 GCA_014851325.1 Pentalonia nigronervosa
GTATACTTTCTATTTTTCTGTATAAAAATGTTTAGTGAAAAACTTAAAGAGTTACGTGTGATTGACGGTTTTAAGTTCCGTTTTCATCGCATAATGAAAAATGAAATTCAACGGTGGGCGTGTACAAATAAAAGGTGTAATGCATTTTTAAAATTTGATACACATGGTGTTGAAATAGACTTTTAAAAAAATCTCTGTATGCAATTAGTATTATGACAACAAAACGCGTGTCCGCAATTGTTATGTTACAATATTGACCTGAAATAATTCGTCCGCAACTAGTATGTGTCCTCTCGATTATCCGCGGTCTTCTGCAAAATGAACTATGTACAAACAAAAAATAGCTTTATTTGAAAGAGGGGTATTTGCTAATATCTAATCAGATTTATGGGTAAAAGTCTTAAAAAGGTTGAGAACCACTGCATTTATGTCTATGTTCCCCGCGAATAACGACCCCCCTGTGATCGAACACTTGTGTCCTGGGTCACATTTGTATAAAAAATAAAAATTATTCTTGATTTAAGTCTCCTTCGGTGTTCTAAGTAACTATACATGGAATGCCTTTAGTGGATAGTTTGTTTTGTTCTTTATTATTATGTGGCCACATATCTCCGTATTTCTGGCGGAGCAATCCCCGCTAATGGATAAATATATTTTAATGGCGTAGCTTTAAGGCATTCAGTTAACAGCCTACAGGTTTCATTTAGAGCCCATATCGACATATTAAATATGTTTCAACCGGTTCCACACTGGACAATTGTACTCACCAGTGGAGAAACATAGTGCCAGTCCTGTAGTTCGAACCGTGTTTGACATTACAACCCACTTACTACCTGCTAGTTTCCATAGTAAGCTACTCCTTGTTTGGAGTTTTATTTTTATTTCTCTACACTACTCCTTAAACGCGAGGGTTCTATCCAATGTAACGCCTAGATAAACTGGCTGTTCTGTGTTTTTCAGCGTTTTTCCAAGCCACTTAACTTTGAGTTCAATTTTTCCTCACAATTTCGGAGGTGGAAGCAGCATATTTATGTCTTATCTGGATTTGGTATTAATTGGTTTCTCGAACAATACGTTGTTAATTCTTGGACGGTTTTTGTAAGCTCACGTTCGATTTCTTGGAAAGTTATGTCTTGTGCTGCTACGGCCAATTCATATGAGTATAGAAAGTGCCTTGTTTCTTCTGTGATGGGTTGGTCATTGGTGTATATATTAAATAGCATGTGTGCCATTACGCTACCCTGTGGTAAACTATTTCGCTAATTTCTCCATCTGCTCTATTTATTGTTAAGCGTGACTATAAAACGTCGATTATGTAGCATAGAAGATATTATTTGTACAAGGTACCAGTCATTTGTGCATTTATATATCTTTCTCAGTAGTAGATTGTGATTCACCGTATCATACGCTGCAGATAGGTCTACAAGAACAATCACTGTTATTTTTTTGTTATCATAGCCATTTTCAATATGCTGGCATAAGTTTAGCACCTTATATTACCAAACATTATATAAAAGTAATAAAAGCTCGTTTATACTTTTTATTTTATGTTTAATTAATTTTATTTTTATTAAGCCGACATTAAATTTTAAACTTTAGCTAAACTCTAATATCGAACCACTGTGCAGCTTCTGCAGTATAATAATATGTCGTTTAATCGTCCTGGCTTTGATCGAACATGATTTGCCTTGTGTGGTGGCCACTATGAGCAGAAATCAGACATAATTAAACTGAAATTGGCCAAATCGCGTGGTTGAATAATTAATTTGTCGGACAGACTCGCGTACCAATATGTACACCAGTACATCTTACTATACACCAAATTCGGTTCGACACAAATATTATTATTACAATCACAGTGTGGATAACAGTATGGTAGTCGCTGCAAAGTGCCAGGCAAATTATCTTATAGTATTTCAGGAAACAGCTGGAAATTCACAAGCACATAATATATCGTAGAACGTTGCCAGTTCGCGTTGACCCTTTTTTGGTACCTACCTATACCTAATCGGTCACATTTTAATTGGGGTCATAATCAAAGTGGTTAATTTCCATAAACATCACGAAACGCTATACTTACGGTCCCCGAGCACATATTTTCGTTCACCTATAGGTACGGTACGGGGTGATTCACCGAGCACGCTCGTCCTGATTTTATCCTTTGGTAATTATTATATGTACGTACGCATATGAGATACGAATTCTGTTTTTTTTTTGGAATTTTTAAATAGGGTCATACTGCGTTCAAATATTGATTTCTTGTACTGCATAGTGAGTGTTACGTGTCATACTTATATTTTTTTTCAAATTATAACATTTTTTTTAAAAAAGTCCAAAAATCATAATTTAAATAAACTTACCCGGGGAAGTCTATTTTACTGAGGAACCGCGGAATACTTTGATGTTGGAAAATCTCGGAAAAGGATGATGCGAGTCAAACAATTTTAGAAACCATTGGACTAATGGATAAATCGAGGTGAGCACGCTCGGAAAAATCTCTGTAAATGGTATAATATGTATTACACCAATCGTTTGTTTTAACAGGTGTGCTATTCGATTCGATCGCTTTCCCTGCGGACGTCTCGGCGGGTCAAGACCTAATAAAATGTGTTACAATAGTTGTAATGATATTATTTTGAACTTAACACTTTGGGTTGCTTTGATATGAAACGTGCGCAATTCATTAGTAGACATCTGCACACCAAAATATTATATTATAAGTCACTAGTGAAAATACATTTCAGACATAATTATTATTGTTCAACGCTTACCGTCATAAAGCATATTATTATTATTTTATGCATACGCATTACAATAAAAACGTAACAATATGAGAATTGTAGTAGGTACGACCATCGTATTCGAAAAGTTTTGAGAACCTTTTCTATTGTCCCACAGCACCGTTATTGCTGCCGTTTTCATATTTTCCGAGCAGCGCACTAAAACACATTTTACCTAGGAACGTATTTTTATAGTTTATATTACTTAGTTGGCCAGATATGGTCATTGTAATTATTACACAGTGAAAGGAAAAAAAATATTTTGAAAACTATTTTACTACGCTGATCTCCCGCTATAACATATTTCAGTCTAACTTTTCAGTAGCCCGTTTGAAAATAAATTATTGCGATTGTATATTAAAGCGCAAAACTAAGCGCACATATTTTTAATTATATTTTGTTCCAAATCCTAGTTGAATTTATTCATTTAGTTTTCAATTTGAGGCGCCTTAACATCACATTTGTCACATTCTTTAGAGTATTTACTACATTTATATAGAATATATATTCGTACAACGAGTTCGTTTTAAATTAAAAGTTTTTGTATACAACATATTTACACACGATATTTTTACTCTATTTCGTTTATTATACGATTATAACACGAATAGAAATACCAATAATTCATTTACAATATTAATATAATATTATTTATTGTTGATATTGTATTATTATTATGGAATAAATTATTTCGTTGATTTAATTAAAATATTCATAACTTATATTTTAAATAATAATTATTTACTGCAGTCTGAAAAGTAAAATTGTATCAGGATGCCGAAGTTTATTCTAAAATGAATTACTATTATATTAAAATCAAAATAAAACTTACTTTTTAACGACTACCTTGTTTATTTCACCTTCGAATTTTCTATAGTTTACTGAATACTGTGTGGTTGTCTCAGAAAATGTTATTTCGAAAAATTATTTGATACACCTTTAAACGTGATTTTGTACTTGACACAGTAAAAATAAACTAAATTGTGTAAACTACAAAATAATTAATTTACATTTCGAAATCAATAAAATCAATCATTGTTTTACACTTTTACGTATTCCCATCTACAATATTATTATAATGGAAATCGGAAAAGATTAAACAAAAAACGTTTATGGTAAATACAGTTTGCATTGTTCACAAAAATATATTTAACATTTTAACTTGTGTTTGTTGATTGTTAATTACTGTTGCTCGACAAAAAGAACTAAATTTTTATTTGAAAATGTCGATAAAGAAATTATATATTATAATATTATACTTTGGTATTACTTAAGCGTAATACTTTTTCTTTTTCTGTTCATCGGTAATTTGCAAAAAAAATGTTTATAAAATAACAAATAATCTTTAGTTTATTTACCAAAAATACGTATAGTAGTCTTGATAAGGATGATTAACTTTCAGTAAAGACTAATATCAATACTTTTATTTATGGTGGTTGGTATTTAAGGCAGGTATTTTATGCACTTAAATAATTTGTACGTGTTTTCAAGAACGATGTTTACAATAACATAATATTATTTGTGCACAATTTTATTAATTAATTAATTGATAATGTGCTTACTCCGTCCTCGGAAATATTTCACCTATTTTTAGTATGTTAATCACTTCCGAATAAAAATAATCAATTTATTTTAAAACTTATAGTCTTAGCAAATTCGTATAAATTAAACTCTGTTAATAACTTTGTTGGACAAAATTTTGAAAACATTTTGATCGCCTGCACGAAAAAAAAAATTAACCAGAAACGTTTGAAATACAAGCGATTCTCTTGTTTGGAAAAATAGTAATAATAATAATAATAATAATAATAATAATAATAACAATAATTATAGCAGTAAAAATATTTTTTTTTCCATAAACACCAGTAATCTGCGCGAGGATGCAATTAAATTGACTATCCGGAACGCCGTCTTATCGGATATGAAGAACACAACAAAACAATAGGATTATAATATGATTATTTATGCACCAATGGTTTATTCAAGAACAAACATTAAATCACAACAAACAACATTGGCATATCTTTATTGAAGTTTTTATTCACCTAACTATAAGTAATTTTTGGTTAGCGATTATTCAAAAATTGGAACAGATAATATAGGTATTATTAATATTTTTATTTAGTGTACATTTTTAGTAGAATATAATATAATATTATTATTATTATTATACAATTTAATAATATTAATAAGTCAAAACGTCATAACTTTATAATAATAACCGATAAAGTACTAAATGGATTTTTTTTCTAGAATCATTCTATATATACAACATAATACATAAATATTTATACGAAGATAGATTTTGGATTCCAAAATAACGCGTCTTAAAATGTTACAAATTTACATAAAACGAAAATCAACGAAATCACTAATGCGGTCGTTTGTTTTGTATTTGGGTTTTGGATTTTTATATGGTTATCTCATCCACACGCTGATCAATATTACAATCAATAGCGAATAAGTAGACGTGTGTGATGCACCTGAAAAAATCAAAAACACATAATTAATAACTCAGTCAACCAAGTACACCTGCAGGGATGGTAAATAAGTGGCACGGGGAAAAATATTGATGGCACTAGAAAGACTTTCATGTGTCCATATATATGTATAGAATTTTATGTAATATATTATGTATCAACAAAACTGAATTATCGATTGCACATATTATAGGTATTAATAATCTATATTTTACAAGGAAAAATTGTTATCTTTATGATTATTATTATTTATATTTTGTACTGAGACACTATGTCTCAGAAATCTTCGGTTAAGTGGACATTTTTGAACAAACAAATTGGGATTTTACCAATGCATTTTCAATTCATTTTAATGTTATTAAAATATAGTTTTCTTATTTTTAAAAGAATTTAAAAATTGATAAAAATTATTAACTATGCCGATTTATTTGATGGGCAAGATTTTGATAACAATCATCATAATTGGATACAATTAGACAATTTAAAAATGCCCTTAATCGATATACAAACTAATCCATTTTGGACAGACAAATTTTGTGAATATACGAAAGCATATTAAAGAATTGGAACGTCGTCAAATTCATAACGAAGAAACAGATTACGGTGTTGACAACGTAATATTAAAAGTATAGAATATTTATGCGGTCAAAAAATTAGCAATTTCGTTGTTAACGATCTTCTCTTGCGATTGTGAGAGTCTTTTTTCTGTAGTAAATCATACATATTCAAAGACTAAAATCAGATTATAGAGAAAAATTCGGCGCCATGTATTAACCTGCAGTGAGCAACTGCATATCAACCAGAAATAAAATTCTTTCAAGCGATATGAAATAAAAAGTTACTAACAAATAATAAAAGTTGTTTTTTTAATTATTTTTTTCTACATTATTATCATTAATTTTTCATTTATATTTTGTAAATAATCTCCGTATTAATAAAAATAATTAAAGGCACGGCTGAATTTTTTTTTTATTTTTTGATTTGTGTCATGAATTGACAAGTAGAACAAATCATATTTACTATATCTTATTAGTACACCAAAAGCCGAGCAATAATATTGTTAATATTTAAAATTTAATATCACGAATCATCAGTTTTCGTGAAACGGATACAATAATAATTATTATTGATCGTGGAAAAAAAACGTATGGTTATAATTAATAACGCCATTAAATTACAGCCTGGTACTGATGAGGGACTTAAGCTACGGAATGTAAGTTTTAATTCTCCAACGTACCGTGTCATTTTGCACCCTTCAGTATGTTTAATCGTTACAGTGAATTGGGGAGGAGGAGAGATAGTTACGCGCATTACAACAGTCAAATAATATTGTACTATATACTTATAACACACCTTGAAAATATTTTACATTTTTTTTCATCGTTGAATGAGATTAAAATTCGAAATCTTTAATTATGGAATGGATTGTAGGAGGATGGCCGAGATACTCATGGCTGTGATAAGCATTCAGTAGTAATTGCCGGTACTTTGTTTACTGTTACTGCTGATATGAAATTAAACTGTGATGAGTATAAAAAATTGTTTTAATTTCAAAGACGAAGCCAATCGGATTGTCGCAATTAGAATTCTATTATATTATTATAACTTACTATATCACAGTATTGTTTTTTTTTCAGGTCATCTTACTGATGATTGTTGTATTTTTTTCAATTAAATGAATATTATAATATGAAAATATATCAAACTATTGTAAATTTAAATAGAAAAATAACATGCAAAATGTATTTTAAATCAATATAAAAATATATTATAATTGTATATTATAAATAATTAGTTTAATATTATCTTATACTGTTGTAGTTATCGTTTTTTGGTATCCTATTTTAACTCAATTTTCAAAATATTATACATAGTGCAAGTTATAACAAGAAACAAATAATTTATATGAAAAAAAAATTTAATATGTAATTCATATTTATACAGTTTATAATGATTAATATAAATATTTAAATAATAATAATCCATTATTATATGATAACATTAAATATTTTCCATTTTTCAAGTTTTTCTTTTTAATTTTATAACCAAGAAATTTGTTTTATCATTAAAATAATCATTTCATATTATTTACGCATTTATATGAAAAAAATGCGTTGATCATTCAAAACTACAATTACAATTTTTTTGTTCAGTAAAACCTCTCACGTCTGTATTATATATAAAGAATGGAACATTTTATTTATTAGATTCGAGTATTTTATTTGCATAATGTGCATAGGTATATTTTTAATATTAAGGTTTTAACAAAACCAATTCTTTTTCCCTGAGTTTTTGTTATTTTCAAGTTTTTATATTCATTATAATTTAACCATAAAAAAGTCATCTTATAAAGGAATTGCCATAGTTATCTTTTTCCCTTATTAACTCGTTTATAAAGTACATTTATTTAAAATAATTGGTTTTAGGATGCATATTTTTTGAAAATCGCACTTGGCAAACATGACAAAGTTCCAAACAGTTTCATTTGCAATATAGTCTCCGCAGAACAAAACCAAAAGGAGAAAAATAATTTCGGATAACGATTTTGATTACAATTACGCACAGCATGAAACATAACAACAATATAGTTATGGCGCAGAGTATAAAAAATATATTTTTGAATGTGTTCGCAACAAAAAAATCCTTTATAATTATATTTAACCGATATTTTTCATCCCTCGTCAATATTAGATTTGAATGACTTTACGTCTCGTTTATAACTTTTGATTATTTATATACATACATTGTTATTATTATATTTGATGTAAAATATAGACTTTTGTACGAGTTCATATTCCGTTATTGAAAAAAAGCTAAAATTATAAATAAATAAAATTTCAAACGGAAAACAACGATAAGAAATTTTGTTGATAGATAATGATAAAAATATTAACACCAAAAATACTCATGCCAGATTAAATCCTATTTAACTAACTATCGTTTACCTGGCTTAAAACACATTAACATTTCCCCATTTACATATGTAAGAAAACAGATAAAATAAAACACCTCTTCCCTCTGGCAAAATAAATGTGCCATCCAAACTAATAAATTAAATCAAATTAAGTAAACAGCCAGAAAATAGATAAGAAACCCAAATATTAGTACCACAAACAAAAAAAAAATAAATTAAATTGGGCCAGAATTGGCCACACAAGACTAACACATAGATATTTGATGGCCAAAGTTGACCCACCAATCTATCAATCATGTGGCACCATAGTTACAATTAAACACATCTTCGAGAAATGTAAAAAGTACAAAAAATAAAGAGAAAAATTCAACATGAACCACCTTATTGGAGAAATTTCAGGGTCCAAACGTAAACAACGAAAATAACACCATAGAATTCCTTTAGAAAATTAAAATACTAGATCTAATATTATAACCATCAATGTACATAAAAATTCAAATATTTAATTTAAAACTGTAGTTTTTTTTATAAACTTTAAGTGATGTGTATACAAATGTATTGTTATTGACCTAGTAGTCGAAGCAGAAATATTAAAATTTTAAGACCAATAAAAAAAAAATAATAATAGGATAAGTAGGTAATAACAATACTACACACACGCGACCGAATTAATAATAACAGTAGCCGTAATAATTACGTTTTTTTATAAAAACATAAAAACGTAGTTTTACAATTCGACGCTATTGTAATTATCCTCATTATAATAATAATAATAATAATATACATACGTATAAATTATAAAATATATATATATATATGCATATGTATGTGATGGGTTCGGAAGTACCGACGAATATGCAAATGTCGGAATGGTATATATATGTGTATATGTATATATGTATAATATAATAATATGTGTACGACACGTTTTATGTTACAGCGACGGCGGTATTCGAGAAATCATTTTTACCGTTTTATTTTCACCGCGACTGCCTCCTATATAGTATATTATGGTCGTGGGCGAAATACACACGACGAAACAATAAAATAGCTATAATATATTATAATAATATACATGATATACATATGGAAACAGTTCGAGAGTAACGGTTACGGGCGTTAGGTTTTTGTCAATATACGTGTTTTATACATTATCTATACGACTACTAAAGGTACCTAAAACGTATATAAAACACACTCGTCGAATTGGGTTCGAAACGCTTTGACAAAATGATGTGCGCGTTTACTGCCCTTTTTTTTTTTTTTTGTCTTAATACAAAATGCGTTTTCTCGGTCCATTATTAGTCGCAGTAGGTTGAAGACACACATCGAAAGTGTCGTTAAAAAAAAAAAAAGAAAAGAAAAGTAAAAAAATACACGAAATAAATGGCGACTAGCACGCGTGTCGTACACCATCGCTACGAATTTTTATAAATGCATTACCTTCATACCTACCTACATTATTATTGTCATCCGAATTCGGATGTTATTTCTCTTTTATTCTTTCTCTCTTACGGTTTCCGTAGAATAACCTTTCGTAATGTCGGTCGTACATGGCGGGTCTTCTTATAATAATAACTGCATAATTTACTCGCGGAATCGATTTTCGCAGTATTTTCGACTACTTATATAATATAAAACACGCGCCTATACAGAAGCACTAACACTAGGATAATATGTATAGAGGTGAATGGAAAAAAACTGCAAATTCTGCGGGATTTTTTCGGTAGCTTGTCTCTTTGGGTGTCTTTATATTTAAGAGGCAGTCACGATGAATCATTGCAGTACTCCCCCAAAAACGATTCTGCACAGAACCCGCCGGTTTATCGTGTATTTGACGTTTCGTCGATTATTCCGTCTAAGGGGATCCTCGCGAAATGTTCAATACATTATATGTATAAAACGAGCTCACCAAGATTGAAAAGTGTTCCGTTCCACGAGTGCGAACGGTGTTAAAAAAAAAGAAACCTGTTGCCGAAACCCGCGGTGTGTGTATAAATCGCTGGTTGGTGGATTTTCAAACACAATTTATAATGTCTTCATCTCAAAGGCCTCCACAAGGGTATAAATATATTAATATCCGAACTTTGAAAACTCTGCTGCTGGGTGTCCCTAGGGATTTCCCGTTTTCCCATTCGACTGATCGAAGGAAATCACGGCGAGCCGCACTGTACTCGGCTACGAGTAGTCTCAAATTATATTATCATTGGGTATATTATGGTACATCGATGGTCTAATGCAGTGTCTCCCAACTTATTTTACTCACAGAGTCTTTGCAGGAACATTTTGTGGAACTTTCATTATATAACAAATATTTTATGAGAGGATAATGAACCGTTTCAACGAGAAGAGGTCCAGTTGTCGTTCATGCTAGTTATCAAATGTTATTTACCAGTTTATTTTTTTCGAATTTCTAACGGAACTCTTGGAACTGGCTCGCGGAACCTTTAGGTTCCTCAGAACACCAGTTGGAAAACACAGGTCTAGTGCACAGGCGTAGCAACATTATGTTAAAGGTATTTGCGAGTTTACCCGCATAAACATACAACAGTATTTATTTTAAACAACAGCTATTAAATTAGACGGAGTGACATAATCTCATGTTTTAATGGGTGGGAACAAACGTTTTGATTATCCCATAAAATTTAATCAAAAATATAAAAAAACAAATTGCTTCCCTCGCAATCTAATTTCTACTTGAATTTTTATCCCGATACAGTTCTCGTTTTGCATGATTTTTTAAATAACCGAGGGAAAAATAACCTCATTTAATAGGTAAAAATAATCTCATAAGACACGTGGAGGAGCTAAACAATTATGGCACCTACCTCAGATATGCTGTTTTATATTATTCTAAAGGGGTCGAACAAATTAAATTATGACACGAAACATGGCTGCTAAACGTAATTCGATGAATTTCAAATACCTAGACATCTTCTATTATAGAAGTTTATATCGAAATCATGGATAAATTTAATTGTGATGGTTAAGCATTTTTACAAACACTGCAGGGTCTATATATTTGAATTTTGAACTAGAAAAATATAAATATAATTTATTATTGTGAGAGTAGTTTATTAGTGCTGACACAATATTATACTTCCTCGAAATTGGAAAAATTAAAGTCGTGTTATTTCATTAACAATTGGACTGCTTTTACAATCAGACAGAAGCAACAAATGCCTACCTCGTCCCCCCCCCCCTAAAATGACTCCACTGATTAGACGTAGAAAATGTGTGAATATAGTATGAAACAGAATGTTATGGGAAACCGATTTCGGCCAAAAATGTCACTTATCATTATCATCAGTGCGCTTTATTATTATAATTTTTTCACGTCGTCCTCGGTCGTGAGCCACCGCGATCGCAGTCATCGTCAGGACAACGGCGCACGTCGAGTGAGGTCGTCGACTTACACGCGATGACGGAATTCGCCGAGAAAGCTGGTCGGGGAATGGGATGTGACGACGAAGTCCCACAATTTCGATTAGAACTGAGTGCGTATTCCTTATAATATAATAGGTCTGCGACGTCGTCGTCGTTGCGTTATACGGAGAGATGTCGGCTGAGTTTCTGCGTGATATATTCGATAGTAGTAGCTCACAAACACACGCACGCGAGTGCGGTATAGTTTACGTATTATAAACATATATATATATATATATACACGGTATAAAACAGACCATCGAGCAAATAAATTGCCTTCCACACGACTGGAGACCATTACATTACAACGACGCGAAGAATGTGCCCTTAATCCCCCGTAAACCCATTTTACACTACATTTTTCACCCGCTCGCTGGTCGAGAAAGTGTGTGTTTGTGTGTGTGTGTGTAAAGTGTACACAGTCTCCTCTACCCACATAACCCTCGCTTTTGCACCATCACCCCTTCCACCACCGCTCACGTTCGTTTAAACCGACAGATTTTTCTTGGCGCACAGATTTTTCTTTCCCTCCTCTCTCCCGGGCTCACGCGTCATCAAGACTAGTCAACAATCGTGGGCGTTACGCAATAATAATAATAATAACAATATAACGCTCGGACGGTATAATAATGTTTTATATACATTATGTTGTATTATTATATTTACCTGTAGACGAAAACGTGCCCAGAATCGAAGCCAGCCGAGGTTTCTCCTCGTCCAGTACCGTCTCGGCCGACGTCTTGAACACGCCGTACAGCTCGGCCACGCACCGGATACGCATCTTGCCCACTTTGAAGCTGTTCACCTCCAGCTCGAGTCCCACCGTGTTCGTGGACCTCCACGCGTCGTCCGATGTCGCCAGGCCTGACGACCGACCGTAACTCGAGTTCATCTGCAACCACACCACACCGCACAATATAATATATGATAAACGATTCCCAGAGTTCGAATTGACAAGTAGTTTGAAATATCGAAAGAGCAAACGAAAATTCGAATTGCTGAGAATTATGGAAAAATGTTTGTTTTTTTTATTATATAATTATTAAATATTTCAGAAAATTAGGCGTGGTATTACAACTATTTATTTCTTTTAAAATGTATATATTAAATTATTATTATAGAAGATTATTATTTTTTGAAAAAACCAGTAGTATTATTTTCTGATTTGTCCGATTTAGTTTAATTTTTTCAATACTACCTATTTTCTAGATCAAATAAAGCTTCGAATTATTGAAACTTAAACCTAATGCACCTATGCTAATATGTACTTTGGTAATTTTTTTCGTCTAGCCCCCCCCCACTATTTAATTTCTAGATCCACTACGTTTGCATGTGTGCGTTGTACGCAGTTTATACGCATGAGCGGAATTGTTATTATATGATGATATCACGTGCGAGCCGATCGATCATCACTAATAAGTAATAATAATTAGTCGTATCATTATTACATCGACGACGATGTAATTATAACGCCACGCATCGTGTCTATAATTATAGTATTACTAGCTATCCGGCCCAGTATTACTTGAGCTAAACATTAAGTTAAGATTAACCTAAAGTGATTTACATGCATTTAAACCACCTGCTAGGTAGGCAACCCACTGCATTGGATCGCGGACAATATATGAGCAGTAAATTATTAAGTAGATAATCCATCTGCGGTGGATTGCAGACCCATGAGATGCGTAAGTGAGTGAAATCAGAATTAGGTAGGTACATGAAAAAACATTGCGATGATTACCAATGCCAAAGATTTGTTTTTTTTTTTATATATATTTAAAACCAGATAAGCAATCTATAAACAGTCCAGATATAGCAGCGGGTTAAGATATATTTACACACAGCAGCGACGTGACACTGCTGTGACTGTTCCTAGATTCCCCCGGCATTTTTAGACACATTTTCAACTATAGATATCTTTGCTACAACGACGGCGAGTGCGAGTATATTGTAAGTTATTAGCACGACGGATGTCCGGTGAAAAGTATTATAACGCGTTTGTATATAGTTCGAACCCGACACCACTAAATACGACGTAAGGTGTTAAATTATTTTCATTATTGTTATTTTTTTCAGTACCCAATTCATTTTTCCAAACAATTTATATACTAAAACCTTCCCTGAGTCTAGACCTCTTTGACAGTGAAAACTGTACTAAAATTCCTTAAGTCATTTTTGAGATTTTTGCGAACAAACAAACGTTGTCTCTTTATAAATAGTAAGATTATTCGGCACCATCATATTATTAGGAGTAGTCTCATATACCATGTAGTTGGTGGTAAATGCATTAGAAATGCCAACAATATCAAAAAAAGAAAAAAAAATGTGTAGTCAAATTATAGAGTGCTTTAAATACATTCGTAGCTTAAAAAGTATCGTGTAAATCATTCGAAAAAAAATATTCAAATGCATTAAAATCTTAGCCCTAATATTATTATATTATATTATACGCAATAAAAAGGCAATTTTGTTATTATTATATGTGCATACTATATGTTGAATTATTTTTTTTTATTCAGATAAAGATTCGCCATATGGCCATTAGCCTGAAGGTTATTTCAGTAGGTTTTTAACTGTGAGGGAAAGTACGGTCGGTTACAACATGTGTAAACGTTATGAGAATTTGTCACTAAAACTCGGATGGTCACCCATTCAGGAACTAATGACTCCGTCTGATGCTTGATCTCAGAACACAACACGTTTTGTGACCGTGGACAATCACCGTGCCTCATCATTCCACTAGTTTGTTATTGTTATTATTTTATAACAGACATGTATGATGAATTTTTATTCAATTTAAGAACTTAAACCTAATGCACTTATGCTTATATGTACTTGAAATATATTTTTCGTCTACCACTCCTTTTTTTCATTTCTAGGTCTACGCCTGCATGCGTGCATTGTGAAACGATATTTTTGATAAAAATAATAATTAATTAATTTAAATTTTATTCTGTCCAGAAAATTATCTTTATTTAAATTACTGCTAGTTCAGAATTACGTGGTCCACTCTGACGATTATCTAAATCAATAATAACACTTTTCAAATTATTTTTCTTCGCGTAAAGACTATTTAAATTGGAAGTAGAACACCTTGAAACTGGATCGATTTAACTTAGATCGTCAATTTCTTTTTAAGTATTATTTTTTTAAAAATACTATTTAGGTACTATAGGTCTTATTATTTGTTTAATATTATTAATTAATTATTATTATAGATGATATTAGTAGTAATATAAACATAATACTTAATTTTATGAAATTATATTATAGCTAGGGACTTAATATCGAGGTACCTATTATATTCCTTAATATACAGTATAAGTATAGTACAATATTTTTGTATTTATTATTAATATTTACTTCAAAATAATAAAAATTTAATAAAAACCCTTTCATTTGTTGGGGATACACATTTTAAGTTATGAGTGCACAAGTCCACTGTGTATTCCCCTAGTTGTGCCAATAATATAAACAAGTATTGTTATGAAAAAATGTCTATATTACTTAGTTATGCTTTGAATGATTATTGAAAAACATACCAACTCCTAGAAGACCCTAACCCTACTTATAACGATTTAAAAAAAAAAAAAAAAACTAAGGGCATTGAATTTGTAGTTGTGTGTAGTGTGTGCAATCAACTGTGGTATGAAAGTAATGTAAAAAGACTTCTACTCTGCATGTATCCAATTCTTGTAACTTAGTTTTCTGAAATCAACTGTTATACATCTCAGTTTGTGTTACTTGATTTTTTTTTATCTTCATGCATAGAAAATGCTTATTTTAGCATCTGAACATATATAATAATAATTGTAAATAACTACAATTATTTACGATAATTTATTTTTGTATTAGAACAAAATAAAATAATTGATTTTATCGAAAACTTGTTTTGAGTAAAAATTATTGTCTTTCTATAATAATTAATAGAATTACTAAACATATTTTACTTTTGACCCCTTCCCTAACAACCAACTAGATTTACTTTTATACCAGAAAAGAAATTGAAGTTGAAAATCTAAGTATTTTTAATGCTCCAAAAGGTAATGACGGGTACAAAAACAAAAAAAAAAAAAATATGGAAGCATTTTGAAAAACAATATACTCATACAACTACAAATTTATAAACTTACATATTTATTAATTAATTGGACCAGATACTAAGACATAAAATAATAAAATGATGATTAATAGTTAACGTTTTCAAAGAATAGCTGAAATAAACGCAGTGCGTCAAAAAACTTGCAAAATTTGTCAGCTGGCTAAAAATAAGAACACGCCACCCATCTAAACGAGCACCTGCCTCGTTTTTATATGACTTAATACCATCAACAAGCACTGAATACGCGCAACGACTAGCTTTGGCGAAATTTTGACTCCAACGGCATCGTCGCGAGTGTGCCGATCGCATGATCGCATTCCATCGATGAAACATCCAAAGATGGAAACTCTCCGATAAGAGAATCGTTAAAAATATTATATCCAATTACCGAAATTTTACATAAACGTAAAATCAGGAAATCCCGATAAGAGAATCGTTAAAAATATTTTAAACAATCACCGAAATGTTACGTAAATATTTATTAATAATCGTGAAATTTAGCGGCACGCCTATAAAGGCCTTACGACACACCAATATGCCGCGATACACCGGTTGAGAAACGCTGTTTTAGACTGGTGTTATGGACCAACCAGAGGACGAGTTTTGTGATGGACGAAAAAATGGATTCAAAGTTAAAAGTAAAATACTTTAAAATATGTTGTTTTTATATTTAGTTATATATGTTCAGTGAAAAATATGTTTGTATTTTTCTATGGGGTGTGGAAAATCAAAAACTATCAATAATAATCATAATACAAAATCATGTAAAATATGTCTACAAAAATTAATATACCAATTAAATAAGCATTCACCTGCATATTGTAACTTGTATGTTGCTTTTGAATTTGTTTCAACACTCTCTGTTACACAGGTTAACTGTGAAAGAGAAATCAGCAAGCTTAAAATAGTTGAAAATCGTTTACGATCTTCTTTAAATCAAGATCATCTTAAAGCATTCGTGCTAATGTCTATAGAAAGAGATATATTGGATGATATTGATGTCAAAGAAATACTGAATATAGTGAAAAAGTCATAATCATTGATAAACCAGATGTTATCGGTGTATAGACCAAAGTGATTTATATATTTATGTTGTAACTAAATGTTAATGTATAGTTATTATAGTTATTTTTTAATTTGTTTACTAATTATTATATTACAGATGTATTTTATGTATGAACTGTAATGTTAAATATTATTTCTTAGTTTGTTGCAAGTATTTATTTTATTTATGTAAACAATTTTTTTTATTTATATTGTTAAACAATGATTTAATAACTCTTGTTGTAAATTATTTTTGGGAACATCAGTAAAAAGAAAATTTTAATTTTACAATACAATATACATATATTACATTTTAAGGAGAATTAAACTTAAATCGCAGTATCTAAAAATAGAAACAATTTTAATTAATTGATAAATTTGAAAACTAAAAAAAAATGAAGAGGTAAAATGTTTTTTACGCTAGGTGTTGATCATACTTTACACCAGGGGCTGATATATTTGCATAATAGTGGGCCGATTGGGTCCCAGTCCGCCTTCGCAAAAAGTGATGCTCAGCGATCAAAATGTTTTCACCGTGACAACGCGTGGTGAAAAATGTTTCTACGTTATCGTCAATACCTATTAGTCCATTTACTGTATTACCAAATATTAAATAGTTAAAATAATCCTTTGGGAATAATAAGCTTAGTCAGTCAATTAACATTAGTAACATCAGGTCAACCACAATCAACTATCAGAGAAGCCATGATAAGTTATAGATAACATCATAATTCTAAAGCTAATAACGATTTAAAAAGAAAACATATATATATATATATATATATATATATATATATATATATATATAGTCATATTTTAATTTATTTGAAAAAAAAAACACTAATCGACTGTTCAAAATTACAAGACGTTTTCGTCTTTATCGATTAGCATCATCACGTAAAAACGTGAACATTACCGTTTAGGCAAATGGCCCAAAACAAATTAAAAACATCGCATGGCTGTTGTATAATGATCGGCTATCTAGTCGTTCTAAATGTCCATGGTCACGTGCGAGCCGTCCATCGATCATCGATTTAATAATATGTAATACGCTGCTGCTGCTGTCATTCGCGGTGTACACTAGTAACATTGTTATTAGTCGTATCGTTATTACGTCGTCGTTGATGTAATTATAATAATAATATTATTCGGTACCATCATATTATTGCTAAGGGTCGTCTCATATACCGCGTAATTGGTGTACGGAAACACATTTGCACCGCAAATTATATCATTTTAATATATATTTATTTTAATTATTCATATCATCTCGTATGCGAGTGTCGTGGTCGCGCGTGTTATTTATACGACAGACGATGAGACTATTGCCTACTACAATATTATTACCCATTGTGTTTCTTGGGATTTTTTCGAATATTGTAAAATAAACATTGAAATCCTCGCCGTTCGTATGATATTTTGGGCGATTAAAAACTCGGTCCAAAAAAAAAAAAAAAATCAACGAGTTCCACA
>JACXSJ010000354.1:46777-66237 GCA_014851325.1 Pentalonia nigronervosa
AAACCACTGGAAAGCTCAAAAAAAAATGTTAATTTAAAAGGTAACACGAATTGCGTCCCGGACGCAATTCGTTCAAAAAGGTTCGTATACCTGTTTTGGTACGCAATTCGTGTGCACCGGGATTTTTTCAGGTAAAAATGATAATATTCCCAGATTTTCTCATAATATCTAATTAATAATCATTTAATAATATTTTTAAGAACCATTTAGCATTACCCAGAAGGCACCAAGATGAAGAGACCATTTATTCTCATTACGCTCCGAAAATTATTTTGTTTTATTTACATTTTGACAATTTTAAAAAACGTGAAAATTCTTTATAGCAGAATTAAATTATATAAATTTAAGACTGTAAGTTTAAAAATGTAAGCAAAATTAATTTTTTTTATGTTTTTGACGTATTTGTTTTTACTGATATTTCTTTATTTTCTAAGCTTGATTTTTAACAATTATTCTTTTTTTTTAGTTTTAATATTTTGAAATTTAAATGGTTTATGATAGCCTGTTGATTTCCATATAAGTTCGGATCTTATTTGTTTTCATTTGGTTACGATGAATATATATTATATTTTTCGGAATATGCTTATTGGTGAAAATTTCCGGGCCGAACTTACAATCGATCAATTTTGTTACCAATAAATTTCCTGGTTGAGTTTACAACAAAAAAAGTAATCGTGGCCACAGTTTACATTTTTCCAATATTTTTATTTTACTTTCCCCCCGTTTAATCAAAATTTCGAAATACTATACAGAGACACAATCGTATACCTACTGCAAACATTTATAAACCTATATATGGTATAATTTTGTATCATAAATACAATTTCTAGATCTATCCGAGAAAATTTCCATTTACAATACTCTCGAATAAAAAACAAATTTCGCCGGATAAAAAATAACCGCCGACGGAGACGAACTATGTGATGTTCATATCGCAGACCACTTGTTGCCGGGATTAGAATTTTTCTGTGTTCCAAGTCTGCGTGTCTTATACATCATATTTGTAGTATTCTCAGTGACCTATCTAAACATTATAATATTATTGTACACGTATTGCAGGTACAAAACGTTGTCGTTGTTTTCGTCACCGAGCGGGGTCGTCCCCGCGAGGGAGATATGGGTTTTCATGAAATATTCTCCGATATCAAAAGCAATTTAAATGGCTTACAAATTATTTACGGTCAGGACGAAAAAACAAAATTCATACATTCCCGATAAAATATATTATTACTACGACGCGTTTATTGCCCTCTTGGTACTCGAACGCGTTTATTTCAAATGCACGTGCGTTTTGACGTTTATGGCGGACATTTGTTTAAATATATATAAGATACCGCGTGTTCGGACATATTTCACGGTTGGGTCTATAATATACTTTTTACATTTATATCGCATGCCAAATTTACGTACAAAGTTCTTATCGACCGATTTAAATTGCCAACTTTTGCTCTTCCGCGTGCAAAAACGTCGCGTCATTTTACATTATTTTAACCGAGCACGTTCAAAAAAAAAAAAAAAAATAATAATAATAATAATAACAACCACTAATAATAATAATAATCGATACGTCGGCCCGGGAAATCAAAGTTTTAACGATATTTTTTTTTATTTTTACGGTGTGTGTATCTGATATTATTATATATATAGATACGTCGCAAACAAGGTTTTGCTTCGTTCACGAGCAATTGTGTTTTATTATCTCCGTTTATTTGTTTATCGTGCGGTCTTAAAATTCGCTACTGCCGATAAATGCTCGCGACTTTTGTACAAGTCTGTATACATGAACGCTCATCGGTATATACTTTTACAAAATATTTCACGCATAATATTAATTTCAACTCAGATTGCGCGCTTTTTACTAAGGGTATTGAATCATATATCACTATAGAAATTAATATCAAATAAAATTATCAGAAAACAAAAATGTTTTTTTTTTCTACGAAAATGTGAATAGGAACATAATACGTTATTTTATATTTTCCATTATGCTATGATGATGAGGTATTTTGAAAATTATACGAGTGAAGGTAAAATATACATCATCCGTGTTCGAAATATATTTTTAATGACCTCTCGACGATTCCCTTTGATATGCGCCGGGATGTCTGATCGTAATAAGTAAACGTATTGTTGTTACTCGAGAAAAAAAGGATATATTTTCCTATCATCCAATATTATGTTTTATAACAACATATTTATATAGGATCGACGAGAGAACAGCGAAAGACAAATACGTTTTTATGACATCAATTTGATTAGATATTATATTAGAAAGTTATGGTGAGACCGATTTACAATTAATATCAATAATAAAGTATTAATAATTCAATCATAACAATTCGACACACATTTTTTTTCGCCGTCATCATCATTATTATTATTATTATTCCCGTAGATTATGCGCACCCGTATTGTGCCTTGCAACATCGTAATAAATTTTAATTGGCCAGTATAACCTTTTCAACTTTAAACGACAATTTATGGTGAAAAATTCAATGATATATTATAGGTGTCATAATAAACACGAGGGGTAGGACTAAAAAGAGGGGAGGGTAAGGGTACGAAAACAGAGTAGGAGATATACGCCCTTCCTCGGATTTTCTGTGGTTCTGATTAGGTTACAAGATAATAATAGTGAGTATAAATTATAAATGACAGTTTAGGTATAATGTCCTAGAAATCTACCTCGTAAATTTTAAGTGATTTTGTTTCCAGCGGCCATGATTGAAAAACAAACTTATCATAACGCATTATACTTATATATATATATATAAGTATATGTATATATTATATACATATGTGTGTGGTCATTATTATAAGTTGAAAAAGCGGCGTGTAATTTATTTTTTTTTTATTAAAGCCGACGCAATATATAAATCGTTCAACGAGACTATAAAATAAAGTTCATTACAAATAAATTATGTTCACTTAATCTTTGTTCAATTGAACCCTAGAGAGTACACACTGGACTTTATACATATTTAAATTTTAAAGTTACATAATATTTTCCGAGAGACTATTAATATATTATTATTGTTTAACACAAGGCACGCAAAATCCAAAGAAAATATTAACGGTAGTCTACACATTGTACAGATATATTATTATTGCGTTACTCAGAAACACTTGGCTTGCACAAAATATTATATATTTAATGGACTTTCGAAAAATACTTATACATACATTGTGCATAAACGAACAATTTTATATAAAACTATTTTTATACGCTGCAAAATAATTATTCTAAAATTTAGAAAACTTAAACTTATCGCAATATACTTGTCGGCAGGTATTTAACGCGAACGTTCCGCGATTGTTCCATTCAAAACCGTATTTACTTTCTGTTGAGTACATATATATATATATATAATGTATATATTATATTATTATATTATACAATATGTTTGTAATGCAATAATGATTCCTATTAAAGACCGTAGAACGACTTTTACAATACGCCCTCAATAATGCGATAAGACAATTACAAATATATGTATATACTAGTTGTCCCGCCCAGCGTTGCCTAAGCCAAATATTAAGTTAAGAGACTCAAATGATTTACATGCATCTAAACCACCTAGGTAAGTAATCCACTGCATTTGGATTGCGGACAATATGTGAGCAGTAAGCATCCACCTACGGTGGGTAGTGGACCCCATAAGGTGCGTAAGTGAGTGAATTTAGAATTAGGTAGGTTCATTACTCGGCGTTGCCCGGGGAAAAAATAGTGATTTATACTGTAAGTGATAGCCGCTTTCTTTCGTCGAATTTTTTATTTTGATAATGCTTATACGCATTATATAACTCTTTCTGTCTGATGCATATAAAAATTTAGCTAACGCATGCACATTAAAATAAAAAATACAACGAAGTAAAGCGGTAAATATAACATAATATTTAAATTGAAATAGGCTAACAACTAAAAAAACTCATGCCTCGAATTTTATATTAAACTTAAAAAAAACTACGTTTTTTGAAAAGTAATTTTTATTATTTTTGAAAAATGCTACATAACTACCAATTAACTAATACTTCTTTATAAACAATATTATTAGTTTTCTCACCAGGGGCATATATGTATAAGTTTTTTTCTGAGCTTATACGCAAGCAAACAACATAAAATTGTCCATGAGTGAAGCAGGTATCGCTGATGTCAATTCCTGCAACTTTTATTGTTTGTCCTCGTGCTTTATTAATTAACATAGCAAAACAAAGTTTAATAGGAAATTGGACACGTTTAAATTCGAAGGGTTACTCGTTCATTATCATTAGTATTCTTGGGATATATACAATTTGACCACTCGCTGAGCCGGTAAGAATTTCAGCTTCAATAAGTTTCTTTTTTCAAAAATAATATTTTTAATCTCGTTCCATTGCACAATTTGGGAGCATTTAAATTTCGCATGAAAATAATAGGCACACTAATTTTTAAATCAAGTTTGTGCGGAGGGAGACCTGATGGATTTAATGAGTTAAGAAATTCAGTTGGGATATCTATAGTTTTATGTGTTACAGTGGGTAGGTATGTGATAAATTCGTTTCGTCGCTATTGTTATTATTGTTATAATAATATTATGTAGGTATAAATGATAAAAATAATAATATGGAACGAGGAAATAAGAACACACGGGCGTCTTCACTATTTATGGTGTTTGTATACACGCATTTCCTCATTTTGAGTCTCAAGTGAAAATATAAACAAAGTATATAATAATGTGATGATATCAATGTTAAATATTAAAAAAATGTCAGAATTTTAAATACTAATATTTAGATACCATATTCCAGCGGGAATTCGAGCGTATTAACAACAACGGTCAAATAACTAATGGCTACATTACAATGAAATATTATACTAAATGGTGTACCTGTATTTAATTCATTTAAAAACCTTACCTATTTTTCAAAAAAGATGATAGTTTTAAGGCATTTATAATGCGCTAAAAAAAGGTCATTAGCGTATGATAAAATTAAAATGGTCGTCCTAAATGTAACTATTGCATTTTACTAACATTGTGTGACCTGAATTTGGAGTTCCTATTTTAATATTTGTGGTAGTTTTATCATATAAAATTTGTACTTTTCAACTAGGTATATATATCATGAAATTTGTATTATAATGAAATAATTGCGCTTTATATACCGATGGCTAAGAGGCCAAATTTGTATGTTGTCCAATTGTTCTTAAAATTGTTTTTTACGACCAATGAGTAGTTTTGAGCCGTTTTCTTCATTTGACAAAACATTTTAAGTCAATATCATAATTCAAACATAGTTTTTTGATACTTTAATTTATGTATTTTAGCACAAGATGGTTTTTTTTTTGGTACACAATTATAACAAGTCCGGACTTGTTTCTTTTGTCTAAAACTCTAAAACAACTCGGCCGATTAATTACAATTTTTATTGAATTAATAATTTTTAATACATTTACTGTCCACTGTATCATAACTGCCATTTATAACAAATCTCATTTAAATTTAAATGAGACTTTATAATTACATTAAAAACATTTTTAAGAACTATAAGTAGTCATTTATGTAATCTACAGAATATTCAACAAATAATTCATTTGTAACATTGA
Source organism: Pentalonia nigronervosa (assembly GCA_014851325.1). Lineage (NCBI taxonomy): Eukaryota > Metazoa > Arthropoda > Insecta > Hemiptera > Aphididae > Pentalonia > Pentalonia nigronervosa. Next base: position 52,362 of record JACXSJ010000354.1, read on the forward strand.
AAAACAAAAAATTATAATACAATTAATTATTTTGTTTAAAATAATTGAAAATATCAAAACTGCTTTCTTATATAATTAAGTATTTGTGATATACAACTTTTGGCTTCTTAACCATCAATATGTGAATATAAACAGCAATATTATTTTTTTAATATTTTTCTAAAAAAAAAATATTATATTATAAACAGTTTGAAAAAAAAGAGAAAGATTAAGGATCCCTTTCTCCTCCCGTGTACACGTCCCTGAATAAGCATTGATAAATCTTTCTGCAGCACGAAATATCGTTGGAAAATATATTATTATTATTATTATTAATAATAAGACGACAGTATTTACGAGTTGCGACAGATGAACATCGTTGGTATAATATATTGTATAAGCTCATTTGTTATATATTGTCGCAAAAAACTATATATGTATATAAGATGAAAATAAAATTAGACGGAATGAAATAATACCGAACCAAATCGAAAGTTATATATAATTATCAATACGTGACTTTTAACTTTTTGTTTTCCTAGCAAACATAAATCAAATATTATTATTTACCTCCGCGTACGCGCGGAACCCCGGGATCCGTTATTATTTTCGATATATATATAAAAAAAAATATATATGACTTCTCACAATATCACCCACGGTGTGTGTGGAAGTTATTTTATTTTCGATTCCGTACGTGATTTAAATAAATGCGAATTCTAACAATATAGTACACGCAGTGCGTATATCGTACTAAATGAATCGCAGCACAAACGCATGGATCAAAAATTAAATTCAATCATCATTTAAAACCACAATCCATTAATCAAAATATATGAACAATATATAAATTCATTATTATTTGTGAATAATTCTATTGGGGCACCGTATAATACGTTAACGGAAATTATAGAATTGTGTATAGGAGGTACATGTATTATAAATAATAAATATATTATTTTAGTGATGTCATATATTTCAGGTAAACCATAATTTATATTTAATTACTCGTTTTTAATTCTACTGACGAAATAACAAAATATGTTCGTACTTAAGATCAACGCTGGTAAATGTAAATCGTAATCCCATGTAATACAACGTGTTAACGATTCAGGAAATATGAATAAAGAAGAAAAATGACGAAATTCATTGACAATTTGAATTTAAATATGAATATAAATTGAACCACATAATACGCCAGGCAATACATTCACCATACAATCATACATACACCCTTTATTTGAATAAAAACATTTTTTACATAGTTTTTAGTCTTTTTAAAACAATATTTTAAAAAATAACATATTTATAATCCTTATAATTTTTAAACATACTGTTTTAATATTCTAATGCAGAATATTATAACCACTTTACTCCGTTCATCTATACATTAAATGCTTATAACTCATATGATACTAGTCCGAAATTCGATTAATATGTATCGGAATATTAAGAAAAAATATATTGATTTGAGTTATGAAATTAAAACTATATGTTGTCATTCAAAAAAGTAAAATATTATTATGATAAAAAATATAAATTGTTTAAATAATGTAGTTTTGTAACGATTCGAAATCGTGTAAGAAAAATATTTTCCAAAAACATTAGTACTTTTTGAAATAATAAGTGTCTTATGTTAAATGAATCACCTGATATTGATAACATACGGTTTATCCAACAAAATCATGTAACTTTTGAAGAAGTTAACGAAAAGCATCTGAATAAAAACGAATCATAGAATAATTGACTTCTAGTTATAACAGCTTTTAAAAATCAAGCTTTAATGTAGAAAAAATATCAGTATAATATAACATTTAATTGTAAAAACAATACAATTATATAATATATATACATAATGCATTACCTACAGTTGTTACACATATTATTTGGCAAGGTACGATACAATGTAATACAAAACATACTATTACAGTGTTTCTCAAACTGTGGGTCGCAACCCACTAGTGGGTCCTGAACCAAATTTTGGTTGGTTGCATGATATTTGTGTTTTTAACAAAAACGAGCTACAGTATTGTCGAAATCCTTGTGCTTGAAAAAATCTCAGATTGGCGTGGATATCGGTGCTGTTATCAAACAAAACATAAAACAAGCACGCACTTCTTCAGATATGGAAAACAGACGTGTAAAATTATTTTTATTACAAGAAAATAATACGCATTCGTTGTTAAAGTATTTTTTTCACAGAATTAATTTTTTATTCTGTAAAATCATGTAGGTCATGATAGATTTTTGGGGGAAAATTTGGACCACGATCCTAAACAAGATTATAAAGCACTTCATTATAACAATATTAGCTTTTAGTTATCGAAGGACGGTTTTAAAGCTTTAATATAACACTCTTACAAATTCCAGGAAGATCACGCGCTGAAAATTTTAGTGTGCACTAACGGAAGTATTACATCCTCGGACGTTAAATAATAATAAATTATCCATTTTTTGACGTTATCACAATGTACCGTACATTTATTTGGGATAATGTGCTCACGAAGCGTGCATAAGGCTTAACAGGAATTTTGAAGTACCTACACTAAATAATATTATACCATGTATATTATATGATATCGAAATGTTTCTATAGCTCCGACTATTGCAATATTGATACTTAAAAAGTAAAAATGCCTCGGACTTTAGATTACCACAATCATTTAGGTTATCCTAACCGAACCCACAAATCGTACGAGGAAAAACGACGAAGAATTGGACGTTTACGCGTCCGTTTCGACAGAGTAGTCTATAGCGATACTGTAATAAAATAGTGAAAAATATTTTATACGAAATTGGAAAATACTTGCGTGATAAATAATAATGTTTCTGTGTAGCCAATTATTGTGTTTCTAACTCAGTGGTGCAACCAGGATTTATTTTCGGAGTGGTTATAAATTAAAAAAAAAAATAAATTTCGGAAGGTGTTTAATAGGAAGGAGGAGTAAGGTTAAGTTAGGTTTATAAGTACTCACAAATATATTTCAAGGGGGGGGGGGTGATCACAATAATAATACTTTATTAATTTTTACGTTATCACAATGTATCGTAACTTTATTCGGGATGATGTGCTCACGAAACGTGCATATAGCTTGACAGGCATTTTGAAATTTTGAAGTTCACTAAATAAAATTATACTATACATATTATGTACTACGGAAATGTTTCTATAGTTCCCGAATATTGCGATATAAATGCTTAAAAATTAAAGATACCTTGGACTTTTAATGTTAGTGGTCCTGAATTTACAAATCGCACGAGGAAAAACGACGAAGAATTAGACGTTTACGCGTGCTATTCTACAGCGTAGTCTTCAACGATATTGTAACAAAACAAATAAAATAAATTTCGTGAAAATACTTTAAACGAAATTAGAAAATACCCGCGTGGCAAATAATAATGTTTCTGCGCACCCAACTATTGTGTTTACTAACCTACTTCGACATGATATTACACACCTATACAGCATACGCGTAATTATTTTTAAAAATCGCGACTTGTCGATCCGTTGGAGCAATACAGCTCTTTTCATAGGAAATATTAATAATATAATCGCGCCCAAGCAACGGCTACGACGCAGGTGAGTAGTATTTATTTAAAAAATGACGCTCGTCCTTGCAATGTAAATAATTATTGTACTCGCCGAGTACGTCGGATTTAAACACACCGACCGGACTAATTCCCTTTATCATCGATTTAGGTACTTTTTAGAACTTAGGACGGTGTAATATGGATTCGGCAGCATACATACAGGGCGGGTCATCATTTATGTTAGTCATTTCATTACATAAATATTCAAAATAATGAGACTTGTGCGATACGAAAGTTTTTTAATTTAGAAACATCTAAAATGATTTGTACATTTTATTAATGTTTACAATACATTAAAGGGTTTTTAGGGAGTTGACTTTAAAAACTCAAATGTGAACCTATATTTTTTTTGCGACATAATAAATATGAAGATATTTTGGTGCTCGAACAACATTGATCAATGAAAAAAATTATTCTTGAGAGATATTTAAAGTTTTGTGCTTCCCCCCCCCCTAAAATATTGTAAAAATTATAAAACACACAAATCGTTTTAAACAAACCAAAAACATTTCCGTATCGTACATTTTGCTCCGTTTCGAATCAAATTAAATTGGCCATAACACAAATTTCGAATCACCCTGTGTATATGTATATCACCACCCGTCTGGTTCAGTATACTTATTTGTGGTGTGCGTGTGTGCTAAAGGCGAAGACACCGTTCCGTTTGATACTTGTTCGAAATTTCTCTTACACGTCTAAAACATGAAATAGTAAATTTGTCTGCACATACACACGCGCGAGCTTTACTTCACGAGAACACTTTAGTATTTCAATAAATACGGTAGATTTCAAGTGCCCTTCAGACGCTATTCACTGTTTAACGCGCGCCAGTTCTCTTTCTCTCTCTCTATATATATATCCATTCATTTAATATACGAACGTCTATTTTAAACTATTATGGAAAATAAATGTTTGGCTAGTTCGTTTCTTTTGTGTAGCTAGGTAGGTAGGTATTTGCCCTTTAACAGCCACGGCCGTATACAAATCATTATTGTGTGTTATAGGGCGTTGTTTTTATTTTAACGCGACAATGCACTGCTCAGTTTCAGTCGATTTTCCGGGAAAATTCAAATGCAGATCTGTACATAAGAGCGGATTTTATCCATGCGATAAGAACGGTCATCGCATAATCGGTCAAGACCGCGTCTTATACGATATTATTATGTTTTGATACGACAAAACACATCGATCGCAGTCTGTCCGTCTGACTGGTTTTTTTAGCATTATTAATTGCATTGCCACAGGTTATTATATATACTGCAGGGGCACGTTGCTGCTCGCATTCAAACTGCAAACTCTAATTCGTAATCTCTTAATTCCTAGAGGATATTTAATTCATTATGACATATTCATTATCCCACTTTGCGAAAGTTTAAACGCAGTCAAATTTAATTCATCTGCATCGCCTGCCTTAATAATTAACCACAACGGTAATATGATTTTAAAAGTTTAGTCGACAAAATATTATTTGACCTTTATATTTGAATTTAAACGTATTATAATAAGTATTTTGAAGGATTATTATAAATATATTATAAAAATATATTTATTACGTTTGATATTTTTAATTTTAGTCGTCGTACGACAATCTGTGGCGAATGTTTACACACCATAATTGTATGCATTTATTTTATATTTATTTTATTCATAATTTATAGACATTATTTTAATTGTTTACTATTAATTATAAAATCACAAGAAAATTTAGATTAAGAAAATTGTATTGGGGTCTTAAAAGAATGTCAAACATAACAATTATAGTTAATAATAGAAAAGTATTATTAGTAAGTATTATCTTTATACTTTATACAAACATTATTTTAGTAAAGTATCAACTTACGAGTATATTAATACAAAAAAAGCAAATTAAAATAATAATGTTGTTTATGAATGTTAAGACACAAAAATGTACATATAACCCACCCATAACATTAAAAGTACAAAATATGTTTAACAGAAACAAACTTGTTTTACGTGGTATTGTTTTCTTTGAACTTTTAAATAGATCGAAAATAAGATTTTGGTTATTACATTGTCTTGCTGAGACAACATTTTATTATAGATAAATAAATTATGTTTTATAAGGCTCTTGTGAGTACTAACTTATGTCTTTAAACTTTAAACTTTAAAGATCATTTCCTAGAAACTATTATAATTTATTACCGTTTACCAGTAACACAAGGTCAATAATAATATATATAGTATTGAAAAATAAAATACATTTTACTCTAAACTAATATAATGTTAAAATAGTTATTTATAAGTACGATTTTTAGAGAAGCCACTTTTTAGTGAAATACACCTAAATATTAAGTTATACTGAATTGTAATTCTTTAAGCAAATACAATTTTTATTGTTAAGAGCTGTTTATAAATATTTCGAGGTACTTACTTAAACGTATAACTTACATACTTAGAGTAACCAATTAAGTAAGTTGGACTAATTTATCAGTGTTTCAAAATGTTTTACAGCCTGAAAAAAGCATGCAGAATTCTACAGCGTTATAATTAATTATAATGGATTTTCTATAACGGTGTTATGACACCGTAAGTTATGAGTTATGGCTGTGGTTTACTATTGTACCGAAATATTAAGTAACGTTTCAAATTGTGACCAGCGCACTAATTTATCGGTATACCCAACGAATGGACATATCTTGGTCATATACAAGATACATCGACTTGTTGTTTTATTTTCACTCGATCATTTTTGATTTTTATATAATTTTATTACGTGATGTCTACATATTATTATAAAATAGCACGTATCCCGATTGTCTGACTGACCAACAACGTAGTGCCTAAATTATGATTGCTAGAGACTTGATATTTCCAGGGTACTATCGAACCACTATTATATGTAAGGGTGACATGAAAAAGAATTTTCCGAAATTCGCATTTTGAAAAAGTGCCCACATAAGGATTTTGAGATTCACGATAAAAATCTCAAATTTTATTGTTGTTTTATATATCAGAAAAATTTAGTGTGTAGTTTGAAAGTAGGTTCGAAAATATATCAATTGCTATATCCAACCCACCACAGAAGAATTTCCCATTTCAGTCAATTTTGTTTACACATCTATAGGTACATCGACTCCGATTTTCCCGTGAACTGAGGTAGGTACCAACAACAGCTTAAATCAAGATAGACTTGTATAATAGCATCGTATTTTATATTTGGTCATTCTTTTTACGGGCAAAGCCGGGTACAGCTTATATTTTATATTCAACTAGCTGTCCCGTTACCTGAGCCAAATATTAAGTTAAGATTAACCTGAAGTGATTTAAATGCATCTAAACTAACTAGGTAGGCAATTCACTGCATTAAATCACGGAAAATATACGAGCAGTAAATTATTAGATAAGCAATCCATATGTGGTGTATTGCGGGCCTAATGAAGTGCGTATTTGAGTGAAATCAAAATTAGGTATGGGCACATGAAAAACATTGTGACGATTGCCCGTGCCAAAGATTTATTTTTTTCTATAAATTTATTTGCAAAAACGTGTATATGATACATTCTTACTAATTTTAATAGTTATAAAATATGTAACCATAGACAACCTTATAAATAAACAGAGATTATACAAATCAATAACGACCATGGTTATCAATATCAACCATTTATAACAAATATTTTCATCGTAAATGTCAAAATCCCTGTGCAAGCACCTCCCAGGGTTCAACCTTTACCTTTTTAAATTAGCCTATCTTCTTTCCAGAAGTCTAATCTATCACCGTACCAAATTTAATTGCAATCGGTTAAACGGTTTGGGAATGCATAAAGGACAGACAGACAGACAGGCATTTATATATATAGATAGATAAAACCCTCAATAGGTTTATGTCACTTTATGTATACTTGGTATATGGTTATTATATAACTGATTGTAAAAATATCAAAAACGTACGGATCAAACGGATAATAATTTATAATATAGTATATATAGTATTATTTTGTGAAATCGTATGATTTAACATAATATATCTATTCGCAGATGAATTCGATTTAAAGAAAAACTTGTTTTATGCATAATATAGAATGACTTAAATTCATCATTTGATTATAATTTTTTAGTCACGGGTAATATTATGGTTTCGCTGTATACAGAAATACGATAAATCGTCATATCGGATGTACGATGTTAGCATGAAGTCATAAAGTTTAGGTCTGTGTTGGGAAGACAAACTGACTGATTAACACGCTATGATTGCTCACGTTTATATTATTTGAAATTTAAATATTTAAATAAATATACATTTTATTAAAATTGTCAATAAGTAGGTACTTCCATATTATATTATAAAACGGATCAATAAAATAAAATAATAATTGTATAGCTCAATTTATAGTTGGGATGATCAGTTATCTTGACAAAAACTAATAAAAAAAATATATATAAAATAAACACCCTTATAGTTCATAATAATAAAATCAAGGCTTGTAAGTTCATACAATTGCATATTATAAATCTTGTCAAGTTATATTACATGCTAGGTAACATATAAATTCATTTTGAAGTGACAGAATTCAATATATGAAATTAAATTTTGCACAGAATTGTATAGTTACAGATTTTTGACATATTTGATGTATTTTACCATAATCATGCATTTTTTCACATTAAACATTTTTTAACACATTGTTAATTGCTTTGATGTAAATAATTACCTACAAATTTCTTTGATGTCTATAAAAAATAAAATCTAATTTGAAAACATTAAAAATACTAGCTCGATATATTTAAACCAAATGTAATCAATATCTACACGGAGGATTAAATGATTAACAAATAATGTTTGATCTATCAATTGTAGTAATATAAAATTGTAAACGAACGCAAGAACATAATAAAATTATATTTATTCATGTGAGTTAGGATTAAAAAATAAAATGCGATTAGGTTTTATAAATAAATTAAAAAAATATATTTAATTAATATTCACAAGGAGGCGCGATGAACGGAGTTTCTCTTCTTTTTAGAAAATATGTATACGTACTAGTTCTGATTCTATTTTAATTAATACGACATTTAAACGATCAGGTACGTTCATTTTTTTTACATTTTACATCCTCCTTCTATTTTTTTCTTAATTCAAGCATCGGTCGTACCTCTATAGGTAGTCAAAGATTTTTCACTGCGAATTTAAGTGCATATTTTTTACAATTATTATGAGCATAGCTGCTTACATAATAATATTTAAGCATTTTTTAGTGCACAAACTTATACGAGTCCCGATGACTGTTTTTAATTATGCAGCATGATTAATTCACTTAATTGGTTTTGACGTAGTTAAGATGCAGTGTTTATTTTAGCATCATCAGAATCCTTTGGCACGATAGTCTACCTGCAGCTAACATTGATAAATTCAATATTAATGTGTGCATATTATATTTATTGCGATATATCCGTTTCAAACCGTATCGATATAATCAATTATTATTACTAATCGAGTCGCAATCACTTTTTTTTTTCCCAACACTGGCCTAGGTCAAGTTTGGTTCACGTACCCATTTATCGTTTAAGTACCACGTGACGTTGGACGGCGGACTGGACGGCGGTGACGTGCAGTTGCCTTTCAATGTGTCTCCGATGGTGTAGTGTCGTTTCTCCAGCGACAGAACAGGTTGTCCCACAGGTGGGTCTGAAACGTAATAAACACACACTCATTAACTACGTCCGTCATCATGTAAAATCACATCAAAACAATAATAATAATTTCATCCACTGTCTGATTGAGAGTTGAACCGATGTTCCTAGACTTCTTGAACTATTTTATTTTCGTATTTCTAGTGGTGTATATGTAGACATTTATCATTTATAAATTACCATACCTACACATTATGCAATATCAAATTCTAAGGCTTGTCGTTAAACTATTCTTTTATATAGTACTCGTTATCGTGGTCACCAAGAGAAAAAGTAAACGGGTTTACCGCGAGTTTCGATATTTTATTTGTTTGATAGTTTGAGAATTTTGGAAATCAAAAAAATATCTGTTTTATACGTTAAGCCTTTGTGTGGCGTATACGACACACGTAATACTAGACCCCAGGGTTTTTTTTATCCCCTCCCCTCCACTCATCTATAAATGAAGCTGACTTTTCCAGAAATGCCCCACTTCCAAGAACGAAGCGATATGCAAACTTATTTTAATATTGGTACGGAGGTTTTTCACTTTTTACATCACTTATCCCTATAATAAATAATTGTAACATATTTAATTTTATTATCACTCATGTTGACTAAGTTTAGTCTTAAGTCAAACAATTGTTATTTTCTTATTAATATACTATACCTATTATGTCATATTGTGAAAAGCCATTTGGTGTTAATTTTAATAAAATAAATAATAATTATATTGATAATTTATTATCTGTGTATCAGCACAAAAGAGAATGTGACGTAATTACGATTTAATATAATATTATATGCCAAGTGCGGAATCTATTATCGAAACCACCATAAAAGCTAGCTCATTATATAATAGATTATGACGTGTTACACGAAGATTTATGTCATCTCAACTACGGTGGTCGTAAAACTTTTTGATATAACGATTTACCAAAAATAATATATATTAAACTTCGGAGATCAACCTGTACGTAGTGTTTGAATTGAGAGGGATGCGGGAGGGCGGAGTCCCTTTTCTTTTTAGAAATTATTTATGCCGTATATTATTTATATAACCGCTTCTAATTATATTCGTATCAATAAGACCTTTTAATAATCAAATACGGACATTTTTTTTGGCATTCCCTTTCTAATTTTTTCCCAATTAAGCATTGCCTGTATGTTGTATACCAGTGTAATATATCATAATGCTTATAAAATGTCTAGTTGAATTTATAAATACAGTAAAACCTCTTTATAACGGAATCGCTCGGTACCAACTAATTTTTCAGTTATAAAGAAGTGTTCGTTATAGGGAGACTAAAATTTACAGGATATAGATTATACGGGACTGATGTTATTTTCTATTGTAAGAATATTTTTGTTTAATAGGAGGTTCATTATTAGGAAGTTTTACTATAGTTATAATTATGTTGTGTTTAAAAATATAAAATACGAGATTTTTTTGAATAGTGTGATAATAATTTTGTTATAATAATTATAGTTTTTTTTTTTTTTTAATCGTAACTAAACAATTTTTTTCCCCAGTAATGGTTTACTATTGGCAACGAATTAATGTAAAACGACTGAATAATGTAAAGATAAAATTAGATATGTGCACAGTAAAAGTATAATAATATGATAAAGGGCAAAAAAACATAAATTTGAGTTACATGAGCCACCCGTTAGTGACACTTAGCAAAAGATTTATTTTATACCATAGTTTTTTTTCTCCTATTATATTATGGTATATAGTTTATAAATAATAAAAGATAATTCATATGGTTTGTACAGAATGATTTTTTTGGCAGATTTTACTAATTATTGTAAAATAAAAACCATAAATATAAATATAAATAAAAAATGATTATTTATACAAAATACATAGAAAATATAAAATAGAATATGGAACAAAATGAGGTTATATTTAACAATATTACACCTAATAATATTATACCTCCACAATAATTGTTTTACTCATACAATATACATTAAAAAAATAATTGGACCTTAGAATTAAAAATCTGATACAATCGGCAAAACTAAAAACAATTTCAAGTATTTGAGAATATTTAAAATACTTTTTGAATATACGTGCATTTAAATACCTTTTTTATAAACTAAAATTAAAAAGTGTTTTTAACAAACACGGTGAGCAATTTTCAACACAAACATTTAACACAATAATAACATTTTATGAGCAATACAATTATTATTAAAAATAATTAATTTCTCTAATCATATGTTGTTTGTACATCGTTTGTATGTTGTATTTTTGCACATTCAACAAACTTTAATAAAATGCCATAAAATGTAACAGTAATAATCGTTTTTGAATTGGTTATTCGATTAAACTTATCGTAAACGAAATCGTGTACCTTTGGGAGTTGTATAATATCAACGTCGTTGACAAAGCAGTCATTGTTAAAATTAATTTACAAACGCTATTGTGGTTTAAAAACAAAATCGATCACTCTGTATATTTTTATAATAAGAACGATTTTTTTCATTTGATATACAGTGAAACCTTCCAATAGCGGACACCTCCTAATAGCGGACGTTTTTTTCGGAACGGGGAAATTTTCAATACTTTTTAATAGGAAAACCTCCGTATAGCGGACTTCCTGAATAACGGACACATATTTTAATCTTTATTAAAAAATAATGAGAAAAGGACTACAGAAAAACGCGTTCACACCAGTATACTGTTTATACTCGTTATGTGACGATAACATAGGATTACAACTTATAACGACCATAATGATTATGATGAAAATATCAATGTCATGCCTGCCAATGCTTCTGACATTTCCTTAGTTATTGACTGTTTTCGACGCCTTAAGTTAAAACGCAGTTGTCGCTTCACAAAAAATGTGAAATTTTAGACTTCCGCCAAAATTATAAAAAAATTATGAGTTATACATTTTTTAAATTTACACCAATGTAAATACATATTTCTTTTTTGTTAATTATTTATACAAATACACTACAATACGTACTAAAATTGTTATATGTACGAAACATTAAAACATTTAAATTGTTATATCGTTAAAATATTATTATAATATATATCATTATAATATTAAAAATATTATATCACAAACAGCATTATATTAGCCTTTAATGAATTTCAAAAATGTACCCCCTCTGAATAGGTGCATTGCCATTTGTGCCAAAATAAAAAATGTATGTTTTTTCCGACAGCCTATTTGCACCAAATTTACCTACGTAAACATTTATATTTCATATTTAAAAACACGACATAGTCATTATATAAAAAATGTGTGTGATTGATTATTATAAAAAAAATATATGTTTGAAAAAATATATTAAGTTGTTAAACTTTATAAAAAAAATGTACCTAATATTGATTATTGTTTGAAAAAAAATGTGTATTATTGATAATATTATTTTTAAAAAATTCGGACTATTGAAGTATTGACTATGATTTTAAAAATAAATGTGTATATAACTGTTATAATGTTAAAAAAATAAAAAATAAAAATGTAATATTATTATCATGTAAAACTTAATATTCTTGTTTAATTTTGATTGTTATTTTAATTTTTTTAGTAAAAACTATATCCTTTTTAAATATTAATTATATATGTTTACGCAGGTAAATTTAGCACAAATGGATAATTCCCAAAATATTAATATCTTGACTACCAACGTTTCGGGCACTTTGTTAGTTAGTGACTGTTTTCGACGCGATGAGTTAAAATGTAAGCGGTTGTCGCTTTGCAAGAAAGTTGAAATTTTAGACTTTCGTCAAAATAACGAAAACTCAGGAATTATCCATTTTTTAAATGCATATCATTGTTAAATACATATATTTTCTTTTTTCGTTAAATATTTGTATAAATACTTTATAATACATACTAAAATTTGTAAATGTATGCATCATGATTAAAACAATTAAATTATTATATCGTTAAAATATTATAATACGTATAATTATAACATTATTATTATTATTAATTATTACTAACAACATATTATATTAATTTACCACCTCCGAATAGCAGACGAAATTTCGGTGGCCTGGTGTGTCCGCCATTCGGAGGTTTCGTCGTATTCATAAAACGTCTGTACAACGTTTACAACGCACACGTCATAATACCAGAATTTATATAGCGTACACTGGGAATAGTTATAATAATAATTGTTATTGTTCGGCGTGTCTCGGTTCTACCCCTTGCCGTGTCATAAACGAGTGTCTGAATCGACCGAGGCCTTGTAAACACCTATGCAAATAATATACAATATAACACAATATCATTATTATTATTATATTATAATATTATGAAGTGGTCCGCATTATTGTCTCGTGTCCGCCGTCGTCGTCGTCGCTGTCATGTCATTCGGTCGACCCCAGAGCAAGAGATTCACATTAAAAATAATAATTATTGTGGACCGTGACGCAGGTCAATCGTAAGCATATGTTAATATTGTTTTAGCGCACAACGCGTCATCGGCAAAGGGTTAAAAAAATCAGTTTTTCGATTCCACGTGCTTTGTTTGCGTACAATTTATGGACGTTTTTCAGTCTCTATATAGAGGCCGCAGCTCAACGTTATATTAATATTATTATTATATAGGCCGATGTTATTTTCGTTTTATATTATAATATATCATACAGCCAGTAACGAAACGTATGAGTACGGCCGACTGGATTATAACAATTAAT
>JACXSJ010000354.1:66337-148797 GCA_014851325.1 Pentalonia nigronervosa
TTTGGGGGGGGGGGGGGAGAGAAAAGTATCTAAATGCGTAACAGTTCGTTTTTATACACATATTATACGTTTTAAAAATAACAGATATTTAACCGCTGTGAATGAGATGAATCTAGGAAAATAAGACCCTTATATCAGTAATAATTATGACGTAACACTATTTTTAACATAATATATTTTTAAACTAATCATATTTTTTTAATAAGAATAATAGGTACCTAAGCACATTAAACATTGTTTTTCATTAATCATGTTTTATGTATTTATGCAATTGTATATAATATTATAAAAAACTTTTGAAAACCATATGAAATAGGAATAAAAATATAAAATAAGAGGATAGACAACAGCATATTAAAAATATAGTAGGTATTTAAGTTAAGAATTGTAGAGATATAATATAGCCTTTACTTAATTTATTATACTACTTACAATATTTAGATATTTTGTTAATTTATTTTAAAGAAAAAAATTACTAGTTATACCATAGTTATTTTCAAGTCAAATGTTACTATTAGGTACTTTAATAGTTTTATTGGGAATATTCCTATTTCTAAACACACAGACTCGCTGAGGTCGCAGCCCAACCGAACCAACAAATTCTAATTTTACATCGTTCTTAATAGGACGAAATACTTACATTTCTGAAGAAAACTTAAAGGAACATTCCATTCAATAAGAATAATTGCTTTACTGTAATAAAAATCACGTTTAAGTATATGGTTAATGATATTACATGTGTACATAAAGCTTATAAAACAAATTCAACTAATTTAAGGTAATTTTTTTCTGGATTTTTATTTTTCTATACACGGGGCTTATTTTTACCGTGTTTTTATTTGGGAGTTTTTTTTTTCAGAATACCGAACAAGATAGGCACGACATCAAAATTAAACGTGTACTATTTTATATATTTTGCGAACGAAACTCATAAATTGTATCCTTCGACTGTCTTTCGCGGTGTATATGTAATTCCATTACTATTTCTAAATTTTTTGGCATATACACACCAAATTCTCTCGTAATTAATAAGATAGTTGTTCAACGATCTAATCATAAACGTAAGTCGATAAGCACATTAATTAATAATTAATGGCTTATAAGATATAGATTATAGTTGTTGTTGTCCTTAGTAAATAGTTAGATTATTGTTTACTTGATATTAGATTAAAAAAAAATGATCAAACCACAGTAAATACAGTTGCCCATTTCAAATAAATAGCTAGTATTGAATTTAAAAATATAAAAAGTACGTACCTAATAATGGAAAATATACGTACGAAGTATATAGTGTATACTTAACTGCGACATAATCGTTATTAAATAAACGTTTATTAAAAAAAAAAAAAACACTATTTCATAACATTGTTCAAACATCATTCCATACAAAATTCTCTGTTAACAAACAAATATTTGCATGGTAAAGATTTTTTTTTCGTGAACTCTTGGACTGAAAGCAAAAGTTTATATCTTTTATTATTTAAAACAGAAAAGGTAAAACATAAATTGATAGAAAGAGGTGTAATATATGTATAAAACTAAAAAGTAAGTAATAAACAAATTCCTAATGATTGGTAACAATTGTAATAAATAATATTATTATACAAAATGTTATATTTACCGGAAATCAACCTAAAGATATAACTACTGAAGCTATAAGAATAAAAATATGTTTATTTCGTAAGCAATACATGTCTTACTATTTCATTTTGAAAAAGCACACCGATATTATTTTACAACAACGTGATTAACTGAACTAGTTTTTTGATTTATGTTGCGAAAAACATCTAGACTTGTTTATTTCTGAGAATGTATCGCGAAAATCGAATGTTTTAAGTTCGACGACGATTGTGTTCTGCTCGGATATAACTATATCGTATTATTGTGTTTAGAAAGTATCAACTCGAAAAACTATTAACTGTGATATTATATAAAGGAAGTGTTTGAACATTGTTCATATGTCGGAGGATAGACGACCGAAATAACATAATGTCGTACTGAAAAAACCGGAAAATTCGATCTGCTGTATAGTTGTAGGTGTCGCATATGTACATCTTCGTTAAGTAGGTCACTGTTCTGTAATGGATGTATTTGCAGCACACCTCCCTCATTTTTTTCGAACCAAGTGACCGTCTTTATTTATACCTAATCCTATCATTAGATCAACGAGAAGTTGTGTCGGCTTTTTCCACTTCACGAACCGGTCATGTGAACCGGGTTGTTGAACTTAACTTATACATAAATAAAGTTTTCTAAGTAAGTGATTCTCAAACATTTTTGTCATGGGACCCCCCAAATTTAATGTAAAATTATCAATGCCCCTTAATTAAAATCATTAATTATTTTTTCTTAATTATGTACTAAATGACATGTACTTTCATACAGATAAATTATTAAAATGTATTTTAATATACTTTTGAAAAAAAAACTTTACGATTTAGTATTCAATTTTAAACACGTATAATTACAAATAAAAATAAAATAAATATTTCACGACCTCCTCCCCCCAATAATATAGCCACGATTCGCAGTTTGAGAAGCACTGTTCTAAGTTATATTTTACAAGCACTAGAAATGTATGATCTACGTTCAAACTAACACAATCGAACACGATATAGCAACACAGATTTATTCAATGACTAAACTAATGATAAAATAATACTGTACAGTAAACGGTAGATACTGAATAGATATTATATAGACTACAGAGGAATTGTTCAAACGTTGTTGGAATATCTGCGAACAGACGACCGAAATAATATAATGAAAAAAACCGGAAAATTCGATCTACTGTATAATTGTAGGTATCGCATAAGTACCTTTTTGTTAAGTAGGTCACTGTTCTGTAATGGATGTGTTTGCAACATATCTCTCTCGTTTTTTTTCAAACCGAGTGGCTGTCGTTATTTAAACCTAATCCCACCATCAGGTCAACAAGAATTTGTGTTGGCTATTTCTAACTCACGAAGCGGTCATGTGAACCGTTTTGTTGGACTTAATTTATATATAAATAAGGGTTTCTAAGTTATATTTTAAGGACACTAGAAATGTATGGCCTGCATTAAAATCAACACAAACGAATACGATAAATCAACATAGGCATTTATTCAATGCCTAAAACAGCAAAAAAAAAAAAAAATACTTTACAAAGTACAATAGTGACAAACCATATTACTAGGTGTAGCAGTTGCTACACATTGGAATAAGGGGAGAAGAATATTCAAAGAGAAATATTTAATAATTATAAGTTATTAGGAAACACACTTATTAACATACTCTGGTAACTTTTATGATTAAATTCAGTCACTTAAACACTTTTTTAAAAATCTTCAACTACTTCCAGCCTAATTGATACGTTTAACTCGGTACCTCAATATTTACCAATATTAACAATTAACATAACAAAAAAAAAACTAATTCAATTTTTAGTTTTGGAGGAAGTAAGTGGGTAAAATCATATCTGGCTACACCTAAAAAATATGTCTTTGGCGCCACTGAATGAGTAGGTAAACTACTCACCCGAGTAAAACTGTTTTTGAAGGGGGTATTAAAGATGATATAAGTACGAATGGAGGAGTACGAATTGAGTGATTCAATTAAGTAGTATATATGATTGCGAAATGTATTATGATTTAACTTTAATTTAGGTTATGGATACTCATCGATTTTAAAACGAAAAATAGAGATAACTAGTGTCGTTCCTACTTTTTGATTTAAAACCGTCTATGTAAATAATATATAAAACGCTCGTACTACTCAAAGTTTAAGTGTTCTGTTAACCTAAGCAAATTTACTGAAAGCGACATAAACGACGACGAGTCAGTAATCTGTAAACAGTTACCTGTTAAACTTGAATACAAAGACAAATCATTGCATACGAAAAACGTTTCTGAGTGGAGACGATCTGTCAGCCTATTATATTGCTATTGTATTATATTACATTAATATGGCTATTAAAGTAATTTACTTTTTTGCTTATAATGCGGTAGGTAACATTGACGAAAATTTTCCTACGAATTATATTTGACGTAATTAAGTAAATATTTGTCGCGAAATAATGTTATGTCGAAAATCGAACTTGAAATTAGGTTTTAAAAGAAATCTGAAAAAGGCCTGAAAAATTTGAACTTAAAACGGTCATAAAACATTTTTTGACAATATCTTTTTGATATTTTCTTAATTTGAATACCTATATGAACAATGCACGATGAACCTTTTATTAGATTTTCAAATTTTCAGTCCAATTCAATTAGATATATATTACTCTCAGTTATTTAAAGATTAAAGCTATTTTACCGCTCCATAATGTGACAGCAGACTTGTAGAAACAAAATAAATAATAATAAATAAATATGTATTTCGTCATTGTAAAATCATTACATTTATCGCTCCACTAAGAACTCAAAACATAGAAAAACCGTGATTGGAAATTCCACAAAGATAAATAAAATATAATTATACTGAACAAACACGATGTATTGGATTCTAAGAATCGAAGTATACAAGCGTATTAGACCATAGAACAAAAAACGCACAATATTATGAAATACACGTACACATATTATAAATAATATGATGATTAAACATTATATATTTTTTTTTCAAATGCTCTGAGCGACATATTATACGCAATGTAATCGTATTATTTATACGATAGATTTAATAATGTCGTCTACTTATATCGCGAGTACAGTAATTCAAAAGTCGACATTAAAATTTTAGCACATATTTGCTTTATTACTCGTATATTAAAAATCAAAACATATATATTCGTTTTCATTTCATATTTGAACACTAATCAAATCTACCAACGAATACATTATAATATTTAAAGTGATGTATATATATATATTTTTTTTTTTTACTAGTGAAATAAGTTAATATTTTTTAATATATATATAATATGTATATTAAAAAAAAATATATATATATATATATTTTTTTTAGACGTAACGAATATTTATTATTTTTTTCTTTGAGAGTAAAAAATAAAACAGTGTCGAATCGAATATTATAAGTGCACATATTATGAAGACTCGAAGACCGACGTCGATTCACGTCGATCTTTGAACGTTCAAATTTTAACACGGCGAAACATTATTTTGTTAATAATATTTGACCTAAAACTGTTTATAATATATAAATATTTATAATTTATTTATGATATATCGTCATTGCTGTATGTTTCACAGCAAGAGCGGATTTTTTTCATTTTTGTTTTCTATTGGTCTGAAACCCGTCAAAGTTGTCGGAGGGGGGATAGGGTGAAAGAGGCCGCGCGAGTAAACTACAAAACCAAGTATAACTTTTCTTTGGTATTCTTCTTTTTTTTTCTGGTCTTGTTCGTTCTCCGTCTCCCGTCGCTTCGGTTTATTTGTTTTGGATCTTTGCCGGGTGCGAGATTGAACACGCGCGCGCACGCATACACTCACACACACTCATTCACGACGACACGATGGTATTTTTGCGTGCCACGGCGACCCGGGATTAAAATTTACACGACGACGACGCGACTCGCGAAAAAAAACACAGCTGTCACTAACGGCTTTCTTTCGGGCGGTTTTCGGGGCAAACAATATTATTCGCACCACTCCGACTCCGACTCTCCCTTTCCAACACGCAAACGCGCGCGCACAGAAACAAACAACCACACTCGCATCCGCTCGCACATCCCTTACGCACGGTCGTCCGGCTTAATTACTTTTATAGTCTTAGTGGTCGGATTTGTGCGGGTTGTCCGCGACCCGCCACCGAAACACGCGAAAAAACTCGATAAATTCCACGTTATTAATAGACGTCATGAGGCCTCGCCGCCCACGATAGGGCGCAATGATATTTATAAGAGGTGGTGGCAATGGGGAAAAAAACCGACTGTTTCGGAAAAAAGCCACAGCCACACCGATTATGTTATTACGTCATCGTCGTTGCCAGTCCGTAATTAAATACAATATCATGATATTATAAAATGTTGTCGCGAGCGTAGTAATCTGTACAGACTTACAGTATAATAATTACTGTGCTACAGGCAATTTGTCGTTTGGACTACCTGCAGCTTCAGGTGTCAACCGAGATGCACACTCCGCGCACATGAACAATATAAATCACTTGTTTTATGCCTTAAAAATTGTATAATATGACTGTTATTTTTATGAATGTCGTTATTCGAATGTACTGAATTATCAGCAGTTTCGTTATAGATAGTATGATAGTACATTATGATTTTAATGTATATTATTACGTTCGACGTGCCATTGTATTTTTGACGATTTTTAAGACGTGATTTTTAATGAACTATTACAGTGCTGCATTAATTGCTGCAATGTAATGAAATCAAACTAAATATTAAACTTTTATGTACTTTTGTACTTATGTAACTATTAAAATCTGGATCCATCAACTACAAATAACTGTTATCAGTAAAAATAAAAAAATAAATGTTAATAACTAAAGATAAAATATCCGAATCAAATTATCCAAATAGATAAATTATGCACGGCTGAAATAAACAACAGATGAGACAAAATATCCAAATTAAAAAAAAAATATATATTAAAAATAAACTGTTTACCGGAATATTTTGTCCTAGATCCATTATATCAACGAATTATGAAAATAAAACTTTAATTCACAACAATCAAAACAAATATTGTCAGATAACTCCTTTGACGATACTTTTCCCTTTTTTTTTATCTGTTTTTTAGGCATTTTATAAGACATGCATTTTTTTATATTATAATAATATACATTTATTATGACCCGGCGATCTGTATAGGCAATTTAGCTACACCTTTTTCGTACATTAATTTTACAAGTAGATATTTCAAAAGAATATTTTGTTAAAAATAAAAATTCATCAAAATACGAAATAATGTTAGTTGTATAAACTATGTAATTTAATTGTTTTTTTTAATTACAACTAAATCCAACATGAGGTACCAAACATGAAATGTAGTAATTGTTAATATGCTTTATTTTAATTGCACAATAATTGTTAATTTTAATATTATTAAGTGCATAGTTCAATAACTATATATAAAACAGTCGTATTAACATTTATAAAGTCCCTAACAAAGAAAATGGTCGTGTTATAATAAGAATAACTAACTGCAAACATCTTTTAGCGTTTTCACGATTGTTGTGATTACGGTTGCACCTTCACTATCGATTTTCCCGGGTTTCTATATAAACATGTAGACACTTTTCCACCACACTGTAGTTTTGTTATTTTTCAGAGTAAAATTGTATTTGCTATGTTATGTATGAAATAAAATAAATATTAAACAAACTGAAACGAACTAAACACTTTAGACGTGCACGCGTCCTATAGTTATTTTGAACAACACTAATTTTAATATTAATTTAAAATATTTATCAAAAGCGTAGAACAAAATTATATTTAATAGTAAAATAATTTATTTAAATCGGATTTAATTATACCCTCGAAATTAAGGTAGAGAAACTTTGCATTTAGGTTTAAATTAAAAAAAGAGCCAGTTTATCCACAAGAAAATAATATTATAACTAGACAAATGTTTCTTTTAAGCCCTTCGTTATTATTTATGACGAGAGTTTATGAATAAAAAATGGCATTTGTATAACGTGCGGTTGACGTGTACGACATATCATTATACCGCTAATAATAATTGTTATAAAACAGAATATTAGGTGTACGCGAGGTTTTTATTTTTTCATACAACGGACGGATACTTTATCGTTAATAAACATAATATATATTCGTCTGAAATGTAAAATTGTCATAGATTAGATTATGATGTAAAAAAAAAATTGATTAATATCGTCAGTTGTTACTCATGTTTTTCGAAACCACCAATCTATAGCGATATCAAAATGAAATCATATTCGGTGTCAAATTCAATTTTATTGACGTGAGTAACATATTGGCAGATTCCAAAACATTGAACTTTATTGTAAATCATATTTTAAATCGATAAATGCGTATTTCAAAATACAGCATAGACATAAAAAATAATATATTTTTAAGCAATACATATTATATCGTCCGTGACGTGCCGGCGTAATCCATATTTTTGAATAAAATGGTATTGTTTAAATATAATGTTTTAATACTTACAGACGACGTGCATCCAAGAGGATACGATTTTCGTGTGAAATGACGGCGCGTCTGCTGATACCTCACATCTGTATTTTCCTGACAAATGTCTTTTGACGTCTCGTAGTACCACTTGATTTGGTCCTGATTGGCTAACCTGATTTTGGATACAAACAAGAAATTGTTGTAATTTATTATATGACAAATATATTATAATTGTTACAATATTATGCTATTTTAAATACACGTGCAATACTGCACAAGCCAAGACCGATCTACATTGTCTTATCGTATCCCGTGAATGAAATAAAAACCAAATATTCTTAAATCAAAAAATATAATCGATTACAAATTTATAACGATTTTGATAATATTTTAAATTTTAAAAACAATTATTGTAAGAAATGTGAAAGGGGTACCTACTACTGGGAATTTATTCAATGTAATAGAAACATAATATTTAAAATAAAAATTTTAAGTATGCTAATTGAATATAAACTTTTAAGATGAATCTCCATGTATAAAATGAGAACAATACGCCGTTGGCAGAGAAAAAAACTTTAATAAGATAACGTAAAAAAAAAAAAAATATAAATACTCATAAAGAATTCAAAACCTTTGTAAAAAGTATCATTTTTGTTCCAAGAAAACCGATTTATAAAAAGAAGAAAAAATTGTGTTTTAACTAAATAATTAACTATACGAATTAAGTTTAAATTAGAAAAGTATAGGTTACGTTTTATACAAATATAATACAATGATTGTTTTATATTTATAAAAATAGCTTACATTATATCTTATTAAATACTTTGAATTAACGATACTCTTTCATTACCAACAAATAAAAGTACTGGCCCAAGAGTTAATTGAAAATAAAATAATTTTAATTTTTACATTATAGTAAAGTTGGTTATGACATTGTATATCGTTGTCAATACGATTAAATAAAAAAAAAAAAGGCTGCAGAGCTGTTCATTTTAGAGATTAGCTGTAATTTAACAATTTACTGATATTGTTTGATTTAATTAATACAAAATATACATTATACATTTTCATAAAACAACGATGATAATTTTGCGATTGAAAATTCTCTTCATTATTATTGAAAAAAAAAAAATTGGGTATCGCGGTAAGATAATTTCTTACATAGACTATTTTATATAAAATACGCCTGCCCGATATCGAAACGTGTAATTTTTTTTCTTTCACGAAGTATTTTTACCGGTCCAAGTAAAAAATGTACTTAACCGAATTATTTCGCGTTTCAGTGCGCATCCCACGATAATATAATAATAATATATTCTCTATTACAATGTTTGGTCATTCATTAACTTTACGTTTCGTATATAAATACGATAATTTAATGGTATTCTGCGGAGTGTTTCCGAATGGTAAATGATAAATTTCCATTAAAGGTTTTTGATGTAAAAACGTAACAACTGTGCACACGGGTCGCGTTCAACGCACGTGCGTCGCTTTTAACGCAATAATAATAATAATAAGTAATCAAAGGGCGTAAGTACATATATCTGGTAAATACCTAAACCTAAATACTGTCCACAAACACTGTAAATGCTGCACAAATGTGTGCACGGCGGTGGTGACCCAAATAATAATTTACGCGACGGTAAATTATTATTATTTTATTATTGTTATTTTATTTTTTTATCGAGTTAAGGTTTCAATATCCATGGTCATAAGCCTAACGGTTATTCAGTAGGTTTTGAAGACTGCAAAAATAAGACTTGTCGAATTGCACGCTGAAAAAAAAATTAAAGTTCGAATTGCATGTCATCTCTTAGAGAAGTCTCTCCGAATTGTATGCCATGTACAAATTTATATATCCTGTATTTATGTGCATGACTTAAAATTTGATGTTGCCGGTAACAAAATAAATAAAACAATAAAATATTGTAGTGGCAATATGTAATCAATTTGCACATAATATTATAATATAATATGACAATATAATACGATAGGTATTATGAGTATTTTTTTTCTGTAGTTATTGTTATAGTAAAAACGTAAAAAATGGTATTTAAAAAGCAGTTGAACGTATGACTAAATAAAAATAAAATTTATATATATTTTTATGAATAAATAAAAACAATTAATAAATATTTTTCAACAATTTTGAGTAACTCACTTTTCGTTTTTTGAAAAATTTAGACAATAAAAAAAAAAAAAAAAAATGTCGGCAAGTGTTTACCACTATGCAGTACAGTAGGTGCCAAGTGGGTCGCCGTAATGAAAAATTAAAAAAGTTAAAAAAAAATTGTAAATTATGCTCATAACAACATAAGTACATGAAAATTAATAAACTTGTACATGGCTTGCGATTCGATTTGGACAGACTCCTGTAATAGGTAGCATGCAATTAGAATGTTCCAATTTATGTTTATTTTTTTTGCATACAATTCATACTGTGGTAAAGTTACGGTTGGTTAGGACACGTGCGTTTAGGTAGCGAAGACTTGTCACTAAAACAGGGTGGTCACCCATCCAGGAACTAGTGACGCCAACTGATGCTTGACCTCGGAACACGTTTCGCGACTAAGGCCAACCACCAGGTCACAATATATTATAAATAGTCGGCGTCGTGCAAAAAATATCCAAGTACAATAATATGGTCAAATAGTTGCCATAGTCCTCCTTCAACTGTAGAAAAAACGACCAAGTGAAAATTCTAAAATAAATCCAACTTATGGGCTGTTGTATTTTGACTAAGTGTTAAAATTTTTTATTTTTTTTTTTTTGTAGAAAAATTGTCCAAGTGTATTTGATCAATTTTTACATACTATTCAGTTCTGATCAAGTGCACTTGGTCAGTTTAATTACAATACGGTATTAACAAAAAATGTGTTTAAATGGACACACCGTTTTTTCTTTTATCAATAAAATAACTGCATAATAATTTTTATTTTTTTGTATTGATTCAAATTTTTAATAATTTATTGTTTTGTTTTCTAATAAAAAAAAAAATAATATTTCTATTTCTTACATTTGTTGACCACCAAGTGATTTGAGGAAGTCGATTAGTCATTTTTTGATCTATCCTTTTTTACGTTTTTCAACTATTCTGTCAGTTATTATAAAATATAAAATTGGATAATAATTCAATACTAAAATTCTGTACTTTTTTCATCGATTTTTCAAGACAAAAATTATTGAAATCGAACGAGTCCCTGAATTTCTAGACCATTACGAGTATTAAATTATAGTTTCCCGACAAAGTTAAATTACACTCGGACACTTCTGCGCGATGACGACAATTGTTATAAATATATAAGTAAATTATTATACCGCGATTTTATTGTACACTTACGTCCACGTTTATGCCAGGCCACGGAAACACTCTGGTGTGCGGCAGTTCCTTTGGCACGTACCTGAAGAACTCCTGCCGACCTTTGTACCACTTGACCGTGTACAGAGGATCGGATTCTAGGTCGTAGGTGCACGTCATCTTGGCTGACTCGCCGGACGCCACAGCCACGGGGACCGTGATGCTCATGTTGGACAGACTGTCGCATTCTGAAACGCACAACGCACAGGTCGAATGAAAAACACGATCGTATTATTTTATTATTCGGCATAGAGATTCGAATCCGTGTCTAACCGTGGTCGTAGTTATAGTCTGTAGTTATACAGTGACGGTTTTAAGGGGAGGCGCCGGTGGGCAATTGCCCGGGGGCGGAACAATTTTCTCAGATGAAATGAACGAAAAATTTAATTTTTCTCTACAAAGATAGCATTCAATTTTCAAATCTTAGATACAAAAATAAGATTTTCTATAAAATACTAATAAAATAATTTGCAAATCTTCTTATTTTTGAGGGATTTCTTAAAAATTCTAACTTCAGATGCTCATAAAAAGCTATTACGAATTAATGATCGAATTTTTTTTTAAATTACACTATTAACTATCTATGAGAGACCTCCTATAAATTTTCTGAATTTTTAAATAAAAATTTTGGTTACTTTTGCAATACTCTGTAGGTACTATTATTTTGATATAAATGTATTAAAAATGGGCGCCATATATTTTGAAGCCTGAGTACATCTATTAATATATTACCTATAACTGAAATCAGGGTATTATTATTTTTGAAGAGTGGCGTTTTATGATGGTTTCAATCGCTCAAATATGTGCCAGGTGGTCATGGGATTGTTAGATTTTAGTTTTTATAATATTTGTATAAAGTACGAGACATACAACACCAGGTCTGTACTGTGTTTATGATATTATTATCTTTTAAAATTAAATATATATATATATATATTCTTCTTCTGTCAAATATAAAATAACATGAGATTTATGATTGATCGCGTTTAAAACCGTAAAATATCACATTAATACATCACTACGTCACTGATTCCCAATAATCGGAAAATAATATAATTTGATGTAGATTATTTTATCTTAAAAAAAAAAGCAAATATAAGCGAAAATTGATTACTTTCACTGAATATTTACGTTATTTTTAACTTTAAAAATGTTTTGAAACTTTTGAAACAAATTTCACGTTTTCTGCATTCTTTGTAACTTGCCTGATGATAATTTTTGGAAATGTATAATATTAAAAGTTTTACATGATTCGTAAAGGAAATATATATTATTAAAAGTACAACTTTGTAGCCTACAATAAGCATAGTTTTTCGCGAAATTGTATTATCATTATAAACAAATAAGGAAAAACACATTTTATTAGCCATTTTTGAATCCTATAACAGTCAATGCAAGCGAATATAAGTCAATGGCTTAACGAAATCAATGGTTTAACAAAGCTTAGTAAATTAGAGGCTAAAAAATACTTTAACAAAGATCATAATGAAATACTCTACATAGACGGTTTAACCGATAATAATGTTGCAATCAAATAATAATTTTAAAAACCTCATACAGCATATATATATATATATATATATATATATATATATATATATATGTCAATTGTAAAGCGTATCGTCAAACAATCAATATTGTTAAGTACAAAATATATTATAATATATGACTTGTAACAGTTTGGTTGCAATGGATTTCATAAGTCCAGACACTTAGTACAAATATGAAAACTATCACGCTGTGTTAAAAAACCGTACCGCGTTTATTAAACATATACAAACTACACATTTTGACGTTGGATTTCATTCTTAAATCGTCCTGCGAAATTAAATTCCGCTTTCTTTGACAAACAAACGGTATAATAATAATAGCATATCAAATTATAAATCGAATTCACTTGTTCTACTTCTAGGGAACGTGAGCATGAACTACGTCTTCCGAGTGCTGTTTTTTAGACATTGTAGATAAATAATACGCATTTCATATATTTTTATTTTGTAAATTTAAAACAAAAAAGAAATGCAGGCTTCACAACTATTACTAATATACAGTGTATCTGTACTTAACATCTGGCGTAAGAGCCATGTGCTGCAATAAGAACTGTTTCACTATAAATTTACTCATATCATTGAAATGTGTATAAATATCTACATTAATAATGTGCGTATAGTATAATAATATATTTGAATATACAAGCCTTTAATGGTGTTTACATTTCAAAATTATAAAGTGTTATCAGTTGTCACGATTTCTCATCAAGTGTATTCGAGATCATCATTCTTAAAAACTCCCGTTATCGCCACTATTTTAATTACTATGACTTACACTGAAGAAAATGTAAAAATATTATTCTACAATTTGATATGGTTATGACTTATCCTGTGCTAATATAACTATAATTATCGAAAGTATTTTTAAACCATATCATATTGTTATTTATCGTATAAAATATGCATATTGCATACTACGAGTTTGTTTTATCCTAAACATAGTGTTTTTTAACAAATAATTTCAACAAAGTTTTTCTTAAATTAAAAATATACGTGTGTGAACGATAAACGATGAAAAAATGTAAACGTATAGTTTTAAATCTGTTCAGTAATAAGATGTCAGAAACAATGTAATTTTAAAATTTAAAAATTAATAAAACATAGCAACTAATATAAAATCTAATAAACGAATATTAATATAGTTATATTATTATACTTCAAGATATGGTTTCCAAAATTCATCCATTTTTATACTAAAACAGTATCTTCAGTCACGACGTTTAAAAATAATTATTATTTAGGTACTCTTATACACGTTTTAAGAGAACTACGAGTGAATAAAATTTATATTTTAATTTAAAAAATAAAAATAAAAAGAAGAGTAAATGTGAAATAAATACCACTCTATTGTGCAGTAGGTGTCGAGTGTGACACTTTAATGGATGTGTTAAATTTGAATTGAATGATGTAAAATCGTTGCAAACGTAAAACGGTTCTGAGCGGAGACGGCTGTCTGCCATAACTTATTTTTGTTTTGATTATACGTAAACACCATTCAGCAATTTCAGGTTTAAAGTTTGAGTTTGAGTTTATAAGTAATAGTTATTTATATTATACAGTAATACAGTATATATATATATATATACGTATATATACTAACAACTTAATTTAAATTAAATTAAATGGTAATATACTACTATACTATACAACACGTATATCTAATTCATTTGTTTAAATATTAAAATATGTATATATTAGTAATATGGAAATTGGTTTGTAGTTTTGAACATTAGACGGGTCTCCTGATTTTTAATACAAGAGCTATAAAGGCTATTTTCCAGACGGTAGAGAAAACGCTCAAGTCTAATGACCGCCTGAAAAGTAAATAGATTAGAAAAGCAATAAAAACATGTATTTATCTATAAGTCATTTATTTTGCTATAAGTATACAGTGGGTTGAATTAATTTTTTCTGAAAACATTGCATTTGAAAATGTCATTGTGTGTAAAAAATATAATAATATACTTTAAATGTTTGAAGTACTCGCGAATAATATTTTAAAATTACAACAAAATAATTAACACTGTTATTCTTCATTTAAATATGTAATTTCGTCTAAAATTGAACTTAAAATGTCTATAAAAAAAAATTGTCTTAACATATTTTTAGTTTTTTAGTTACAATATTAAATACTTATGAAAACCCTTATTTTAAGCTAGGCTCAATTATTTTTCTTAAATTACTAATAACAACTTATGAAGAACCTTGTATTACATTTTCAAATTTTTTAACTAAAAAAATAAAACATTTTGAACATTTTATCGTATATGAAAATTAGTCATATAAACTTTTGATGAAAATTTAAAGTAACTACGATTATTAATTTTTAAATTACGCCAAAAATCTAAATCGATTTTTTCAAAAACTCTTTTTGCGTAAAACTCTCCGTTTTACCTTATTTTTTTTTTTTTTGTTTTGCCTAATGTTTTTGAAAACTATTGAATATTTCTTACTTTTGACTCATTATTCTACCAGAAAAGACACTGAAATAGTAAATCGAAGAATTTTTATTGCCACAAAGAGCGATGACTGATGACGGACATACATTTTACATATTTTATAATTAGTTTTTAACTCACATTTTTTTGTATCTATAGGGCATTACGTATTAAATAAATAAATTGGATGTTAAATTATGCATTTTAATTAGTATTTTACTGTTTGATGTTTACAAATTTGAACAAAATGTATTATATTACTATTAGAGTACAATGTTATGCAACAAATAAAAATATTATACATACTTTTAAATATTTAAGACATTATACTGTATAGGATCAAATATTAAATAGTTATACAGTAATTTATGCATACATTTTGTTTATAAAGTTTATTTTTTTTATAATCTTACATTTTATTTTGATAAATATTTGTTTTTATTATGTAGCATACACAATAAACATTTCCATAAGTTATTATTCAAAGTTTACTTATGTAACACATTAATCGATATAGCGCAAATGTTTTTGTTTCATATATAAATTTAAATTATTGTATTCTCGCAATAGAAGTGGAAAGAATTTTAGTCTTCGTAAAATTAGTGTGTAATAAATTTACTTGCGATATCTATGCGCATACAGTAAGTGATTTGTTTTTATATTATGTTATTGCAAACTACAAACGTGTACATTATTATTACTGTTTGTTATCCCGCCAAAAAAAATCTTCAGTTTTTTTTTTTAAATGTGATGAATACTTATATTATCTTTTGTCAATACCAAGTATGAAATATACTTAATATTAATACGAAAAAAAATATATAATAATAATATTAATATTATCACCGTGTGGTATTCATGTACGATTCATTCGGCCATATTTGCGGTAACAATACGAAACGATTAATTTTAGTTTAATTTTTACTACAAAAGTTGTTCGATAAATTATTGTTTTACAATTGTTTCAAACATCATCTGCAAACCGTTATTATTAAAAAATAATAATTTATATGTAATACGTGTGTACATACAAACGTCCTGCATGATAAATTACACATGAAATTGTGGGAATGTAAATAGTAGGTGTTAGGTATCTCAGTAGCTGCTGGTATAATTGAAAACATTTTACATTATGTGATTAATTATGATTTTAGACTAAATGCAGCGACTATAATACATGTATTAAAAAAAAAAAAATAACAATAATTACTGAAGTTTTGTTATAAAAAATCAATTTTAAAAAACGAACATTAATTAAACTGCAATAAATACTATTTTTTTTCAGACACAATCACTCGTGCGTTCCGACATAATAATTATTTATGAAAATAAATATTCCAAAAGCATATTTACACACCGATCCCTTTCAAATAAAAGTGATATTAAACATCGCCACATCATAATTTATGTATATTTATAGTTTTTATTTTTTGTTTTTTTATGCATATTATCACAATTTAATTTAATTTTTTTTTTGTTTTAATGTGTATAATTTAATTCTAATTTTTTTTAGGCATAATTTTATTTATGAATATTATCGTTCATTATCGCTGTTTCCACATTGCTTATTGGGATGAGATAAAAATGAATTTATTAACGATTCAAACGTATTAAATGTACTTAAAATCCACAGTAGTATTATTCGTAGTTACACGTTTTAGTTATTATTTAATTCGTTCAATTCAACGCAAAACTTATCAAAAAGGCGCGTGAAAGTATGTATATAATATTATGTACTGCAACGCAATGGCGGCTTGAACTTTTTTTCCTCGATTCACTTATTTTAAAGTTTTTACACCATCCAACTTAAAAAAAACTTTCACTGCTCTCGAAATGGTAAATTCGTAGATTGTTAATGGTTAAATATTGGGCATTTTATTGGTATATACCTACAGTAGATTATGGAAACCCTATCTGTATCACCCACATACCAAATATACCTATCCAGTATACCCGTGCAAATCAATATATTATCAACCACCTATTAATATTTTTGTGAATCAGGTGATTCAAAAATACCTCCTTTGAGCCGCCACTGCTGCAGCGGACCATCTCACAATAACGTACATTGTTATAGTTAAATATTCACTGCAGAGGTTCCCAAACTATGGGTCGCTAAAATATTTTTAGTGGGTCGCGTTAAATATTTAAATAAATTAATATGTTTTTTTTTCAAGACCTCGTGAAGAAGTCCGCGTATTATTTGGACGAGAAAAATGACTTCGTAAAATTCATACGTGATGAGAAATTTACTTTAAAACTAACGTACTTGGCAAATATATTTCCAAAATTAAACGAACTTAATTTGTATCTACAAAGAATATAGACAGAAATATATTTTTTAGTTCACTACAAAATTCAAACATTTATGAAAAAACTTGTGCTGTGGAAAAATAATTTTAACAAAAAATGTTTGATATATTTTATATACATATTTTTTTTTTTTACTAGCACAATAAATAATTATGAACATCTTTTGATAAAAATTTATCAATACAATTTTTATCTATATTTTTTTGCTTTTTGCTATGAGCTACTGATAACTGATCAACGAGCAAAAAAGATCATAGGACATAGATTATGTAGATCGCAAAATTTTAAAAAAATTCCAAAATAGGTCGCACCATAAACGTTTTGGAAACCTCTGATTTACTATATTATACATATCCTAATAACCGTTAACATATTATAAAATATCGTTATATATTATAATGTGTGCAAAGTCGATTTTAGATACCGTCAGTCCAACGAGGAGCCACCTATAACTACTATTGCGGTAACAGCACTGTGTAACCGTTAAATTACCAAAACATTTCCGCATAAACTATGTACGCTATGAACACCTACAATGCATGTAAACCCCTTTTGTGCCTCAAAAACACCAACTTGCAAACAGCATATAATATAATATAATAATAATATGTTTATCGATTCGAGTCAGAGGGAACGCGTTTATAGTTTTTCGTCCACACAGATTACCATGCAAACAATAACGGCAATTAATAATATTATCATCGTGATAATAATAATATCCAAACTCGTTAGCGTTATGATTCGGAGGGAATTGTGATAATGTACAGACACATTTCGACAATATAATTCGATCAATGGCTTCAGACCCAATAGTTATAATACTGACAGACGAAAAAACAAAGCCGAACTGGATACGGTGACCTGAAATCCGAAAAACGATTCTCGATTAAAATATTTTGCAATCTCGAGTTGCTTCACTTCTGCAGCACACGTGCCTCCTATTCGATAGACAGGGTCACGAGAAACTTTCGAAGCTTCACTTATTCTACCCGCGAAAAGCCCATTTGGAGAGAAGGATTGATATAATTGCGATGATAGTCGTCATGATAAAAATATTATAATATTATGATATCTACAGGTACAACTAGAACTAAATTTTAAAGGCTACTAAAATTATGTATACCTATTTCAATAATCCACGCACTGATTTTGTTTTCATTATATTTGCAACATGCTTTTCAATATTTAAAATAAACAAGTTGGTAAACCGACGCTTTTACACACTTATACTCAACCCATTTATGATGTTGCATACTTAAAAAACTGCGTTCATATATTGCAGAGTTTATTGAAATTGTTACTACAAACTTGTTTAAGTCATGAAAAGCATCTTTTTGATTTTTTAATAAAAACATAAAATAAAAAAAATCTATCATTCCTATCAATTTTCACATTACTTTTGGTGTTTTAATAACAAAAACCAAGGAGTGTTGAATTAGAGCTGGTAATACTTCAGCACCCTTAAAAACTCACCTTGTTGCTATCCAGACCTTATCCGGTCGCGGAATCTAAGACGCACAGTTTTTTAATAATTTAATAATAGTTCGAATCTAAATCGAGGAAGGGAACATAATCCGCCCTTCATCACATTCAAAAACAACTGAGGCTACGGTAAACACATTAAACATTATAACCATAAGCGTGTTTACGAGGGGGTGGACACTGGCCTACCTCAAAAAAATCTTGCCTCGATAAAAGAAAAATCTCGTGTGATCTCCGATTTTGTAATCAATAACCTCACTTATCAGAATACTTAAAAAACGACTATTCGTATTAAAATTGTTGGTGTTAAAAGTAAAAATGTAATTTTTGAAAATAAAAAATGTTAATGCCTACCTATTTATAGAAAGTCAAAACTTTGTTTAGTAGTTTAGATTTTGTAAATGGTTATTCTAGTGGTGGTTTTTATAAGTATGAAACAAGTTGTCTGGATAGTTTATTAATAGAGTGAGGATTTAAATAGTCTAAAAAACAAGAAAAATGACTTAAAAAAATACGATTTAATGCACTTATAAAAAAATGGTTATAAAATGGCTATAAAAAATTACCCTAAAAATGATTTTAAATATTAAAAAAAAAAAAAAAAATGTTTTTTCTATATAAATTATTATTATTTTACTCGCAAATCAGTTACAGACGAGACTATACAAAGTATTTACTAAATACAAAAGTGAAAATAAGCAGTGCAATATGAATTACGACTTCGATAAATAGCTTATCGTTTCATTTATTACAGTCGCTATCGTATTTATCTAGTACAATCAGTAAAACTATAATACATTTTAAAAATAGAAATATGAATTTTTTTTAGGTGGAAACTAAAATAAATGTTCTAATATGTTCACGCTATAAAGTATGTAAAAACAAGAAAAAACGCATTAAAAACCTAAAAATAGTCTAAAAATTAAAAAAATTCTAAAAAAGTAAACAAATGCAAAATAAAAGTTTAATTTTTTAATTCTTTGATATACAAAACGAATTTTGTGCTTGGGAAGCATTGTTTTAGGTCATTTAGAAAAAAACGCAGTTTACGTTGAAATCCATACCCTATTTTCTAGCCATCAGTATCGAACAAAAATTGGCAAAAAATATAAACTTTGATGAAATCATTGAGTCTTTTAAAGTATTGTACCTATATGAGAGGAGAATGGATTTATAAACATTTAATTTTTATATTTTTATCAAAAATTTCGAATTTACTAGATTACCTACGTAAAATGTGCTTTTATTTTAGTTTTAAACGTATTTTTATTGTTTTGACACACCAATGGTTATACTTTTCAATTATATTTAAAAACGTTCATGATTTTCCAAATTTTTTAAACACAATTTAAGTTATACCGCCTGGGCCACCAAAGTCTGAACAAGCCTATATATATATATATATATGTGTACATATATATATATATATATGTGCATAATAACATTTCGTGTTTAAATACATTAAATGATAATAATATATTTGCCGTACGGCAAATAACAGACGTTAAGCCCGGCTAAACGGTCATCGAGTCGATCTCCAACGACGACGACGACAACGATGATGAGTAAGCGACGAATCCATTACCACCGGCGCGCATGTTTACATTAAAGGACATTGCAATTTGAAGGGTTGTCGCCGTCCTGAGGGGGGGGGTTGCCGATTATATGGGTGGCCCGGAAGAGTGACAGAGAGGGGGGATATCGGGTAAAGGACTGCCCTCGGATGTCAATAGCACTCCTCGCACTCTTTAATATATCGGTCTGCACACACCCGCATGCACCGCACACCCACCCACCACCACGCGTAACCGACAGTACTTCTCGCCGCCGCGGTCACCATACCGCCCGACCGAAACGCACCCACCCACCACCAAGCCACCGCTACTCTGGGTGTACCCTGAAAACGCGCGTTATATTATTTTTGTGCCGATCGCCGAAAACCCTTCCCACGAACTCCATAAATAATATATATATATATATATATATATATATATAATATACAATATAATATATTTCCTTTAAATGTCTTCAGGACCGAATACGTTTTTCTAATGTCACCGCCGCCGACGACGATTTACTCGAAACACACACGACGTCGTATTATAAAAGTCGTCGTACGCCCTTTGCGGCGGCATAACAGATCGCACGAGCAGTGGTGACTAGCGGTGGCGGCGCCCACTCGACGACGGTGGCGGCGGCGGCGGAGAGAGAAGTTTCCACTTATTATTATTTTTATTTCACTCAATGGTTTTCGGTGCCGACGCCAAACATCGCGAATTAGGCGGGAACCCTTCTCGGCCATATATTTCCGAGTCGCGAGAGGCCCCGCTGCAAGTGTTTTGTCTCACACGATTTTCAAAACTACAAACTACAATAATATACATTATACACATTACACGATTACACAAAATCCGCCGCCGCCGCCGCCGCCGCTGCCGCCGACTGGTGCGGTTGTACGAAATTAACACGAAAAGTTACAACCGAATTTCACGCGCTAAAGGAGACAAATCGTTTACGAATCCGGCAATGCGCGCGACTGCTGTTTGACAGACGTGGACGACGGTTATTGATCGACATAGGTTCAGAGTGTTACATTTTTCTGCCGAATTTTCGTCGTCGTTGTTGTTGTGATTTTCTGAGGTTTCCGCGATCACTTTTTTCGGCTTAATTAAATGTTTTTTCTACTTGTTATACCCAAAGGCGTATTTTGGCCCTATGGGCACGGGACTAGAAAAGTGACATCTTGCGAGCGGCAAATTTTATCAGCTTTTTTCGACGAAAAGTATTTTTGATTATATGAAATCAAATTTAACTCATTTTTTGACTAGAAAACGCTAATTCAATCATTAATAATATAATGCATATTTTTTATGGAAGATAATATCATAATAAATTGTATAACCAAATTTATTTTATGTATAATTTTCAGAGGAATGGAGTGTAGAAAAGGCGGCGAATTAGAAAGTGCTTATAGGCAGAGAAAACTTAAATACGCTACTGGTTTTGCCTACGTAATATTTACGTTTTAATTTTATTCGGCAATATTATCGTAAACGGTCTCTAAACATTTTGCAAAGCAAAACTCATAGGTAACATATTATATGAACTAAACTTTTTAATTACAATAATTGTCTCTCATTGTTCACTCAACTATGGACTTTATACAGGAAATATTTTTTTTCAAAACGAAAGGTTTCATGCCTGTTAAAATATTTTTTTTATTTTTTTTTTTCAATATGGAGCAATAAAAATTTGAATTGAGTGAAAAAATGTAAAAAAATATGTTTATAAGGGGACATAAAATTCAACAAAAATGCATACACTTCAGACAATAAATACAAATATATAGTACATACATACTGTTGCGTATACACGTCCTATAGCAAAGTATTTAATATGCGAGAGTTATTTATATTTGTTATATAATCTAACGGTGATCATTGATCGCGTTTTTTAAAAACAAAACCAGTCTCAGCACTGGAGCTGCTCATGCACGGTCGCAAAAAGACTACGTTAAGTTATGTTAATTGTTATTTGGTGGTATCGTTTTTATACGTTGCTCGCGTCCCCATACGCACTATGAACACAGTCAATTTACAAAATATAATATATACACAAATCCACATTTACCTTTAGTTTGTGGTCGCATCGTTATACGCGTTAATATCAATATTCATCACCACCTTCAATCGTCGCGCACAACTGCTTGCGTGAGTCGGTTATAAGCAATTTTACTATTATTTGTATCGCTGTTGATTAAATTATTATTATTAGTCATAGTATTATTACTGACATTATAATTGCGTATATTCTATACAACTGAAATAACTATTATTACCTCACACCAGTGTTCGCGTATTTCTTTATATATATTTATGAACCTATACCCTATGCCCTAAGAGTCATCACATCGATATAATTTATATTTTCGTACCTCTTTATTTTTTATTGAGACTTGGTACGTAACACTTACATATTATCAATTAAATACATATACATATTAATTTTCATAAATTTTAAACTTTTATAAATTTAAAATGCCAGTAATAAGTAATAACCAATACAAAAGTTTATTTTATATGATTTTCTTACGAAATTTGAGTTTTATAACCGAATTTTTTTTTTAGTGAATTTGGATACGTCCGGACCATTTTAAGCGATTTTGAATCTAATGAACAATTGAACATTATATCTGTGAGTCTTATTTAACGACATCTATTGTATTTTAATTTTAATGTATTTTAACCTAACCCAACCTAACCTTTCTGGTGTAAACGAACTATAATGTTGAGCGTCTCGGAATCGACGATTGCAATGACAAGAGGAAAAGAGAAATATGATGACTCACTCGTTCGTACGGTAATCTGCCACATCAAAATGTTTACTCATGTTTATGTAAATATTACTAAACAATAACAGAGTTATGGAACATAAAGCTATTAAGAGATATGCGATTTTCTATTTTGTTCATCGATATCAATTATAATAATAATAATAATAGTACTAATATTGACTAAAAAATAACAGCATGGTCTTACACAATAATAATATATTACGATAAATAGACTGAGAGGCGAAGAGGATGCCGTCCGACAATCAACCAAATACGAATATGGCGTTCAGCAGCCAAATATACGAACTCTGTCGTCGGGTATCTAAAGAAATTTAAGCCGGAACAATATCAGATGTACACAGAGACTACGACTACTTTACTCGGAGACAGACTGACGTACATATCGATTAACTGGAGCACCGCAAACAGTGTATATAACAGTATATAATAATACTCCACCGCGTTTTGGCAATAATAATAGCCGAGGACACAAAGCACACAACATATTATTCTCAAAACACACACACACACAATATATTAGGCCATAAATCATGTCAGAGTATTTCGCTCCGTGTATATCGGGGGCCCGACAGGGTTTCGATACTGTAAGTTAATTGAAATTCGCAGTTAAACGCATGCACATAATATAATAATAATATCTGTGAAACATCAGCCACGCCGTCGTCGTGTCTTAATTAAAACATGTTTCAGACATCGACAGTACCTGCCTCCTACTTACGACATACGAAATATACGATATTTTATACTTATCGAACCACTCCGAGATTACAGACGTAATGATATTATTGTTATTTCCGTTCCCTACAACTACTAACCAGACTGTAATGCGATTTAAAATAAGTAGCTGTGCTTTGGAGATTTATTGTCGTATTTTAAAACGAGGGACTTGTTCGGCTTGCTCCGTCTGAAACATATTAGAATAATAATAATACGTGTAAGAGGTACACTTTCTCTCGCATCACTTACATACGTATATGGTCGAAAAAAAAACTCATAAGATACGTAAGTAGGTACACGCGGAGATATTGTTGTTATATCTTCGTTTAAAAAAAAAAGAAAAAATTCCATAAATAGCGTGTATCATCGTTTCTTCTTCTCTTTCTTTTCCGAACAGTTCTTAAGGACTAATACGTATTTGATGAGGCTGAGTTCACAAAGTGATTTACCGACATATTTTACGACTATGAAAATATTTCGTATCAAAATATAATAATATGATAAATATTGTGAGTTTGAAAAAAAAAATATAAAATCCTGTGCAAGAGATAAATGTGTCGTCATAATATCGAACCAAAAATATCGACTTTTAAACACTTAGTGTAGATATTATATTATATGGAAAAATAAATTCACGTGTATGGTTAAGGGTAGGTGGTTCATTAAGGGTTTGGTTAAAATAATATATATATTTTGTATAAAGATAACGGTGAATTTTATACCGGTAGTGCGTGATTTCGTTTAGTAACCTGCACCTATTGTTCGCATGATTTATTGAACCAAAAAACAATTCTCAACAATGTGCTTTTAAGCAACTTTCTGCAATTGTGTATTATTATTATTATACATTCTTAGTTGTTTAAACTGCATATTTTGTTAATAAAATATAATATATTCTAGGTATATTGAAGTAAAACGTACCAACTTATTCGCACAGTACGATTATGCAGGCCCGCTGCTCCCCGTTTTATTTTTAAAAAATATCAAAATGCTACGTTATATCCCGTGTTTGCATAATATACAACTTAATGAACTAGCGACGCACAACAACTATGTCGGTGTGTTTTGAAACGTTAAACTTAGATTCATGAAATTGTTATAACAAGAAGAACGTTTCAAATTAAATAGTTTAATGTTATCACGAATCTCATATGTGAAAATTAAAACAGTTCGAATTTTTAATAATTCGTAACACAGATATTATAAATTAAGATAATAGATTAACTTCGTGAGATAATCACTTTTAGAGAATAAACACTATAATGACTAATAATTAAAATAAATACAACAATAAGGGATTATCCTAACGGTTTAGGTGGTAATACAAATCGGTCATTACAAATATGGATAATAAATAAAAAAAAACATAAGTGTTACCTTATAAAAATAGGTATTACCTACTATTATGTGCAATAGAAAAATTATTTTGTAGTATATTTCATATGCTTCGATAATTTCACTATAGTAATAGTATAATCAATGTCCAAAACAATCTGTGTGAGGTATATCGAATAGTTTGTTTAGAGTTAAAAATTGTTTTATAGATTTCTTCCATTCATATGCTCGACATCCGGGAGTAGTATTTCATCTGCTGGTTATTTCCGACGTGCCTGTCGCATTTCCATTGTCTTAAAACTGTCGTTTTTAACATGAAACTTCGAGAAAACAAAACAATAACTCAAAAAAAAAAATTGTCGCGAGACGAAAGTTCAAGACTATTAGCGAGTTTTGTTTTTTAAATAATAGAATAACGCCAAAAGTCTTAAACCAGCAGCTCTTTGTTCAAAATTCAATAATGTTCATGTCCCTCTACGAACCCACCACTGTACGAATTTTTTATAATTATTATTGAACAGTGCATCAGCCGACCGTTTAAAAACCAAAACTCCCACCGTCATCGATTTACAACATAAATAATACCATATACGAACGGTAGAAGATTAGCACTTGTTGACAAGTTATCACGCAAATATATTGTTTTAAGTCTGCACGCAATAATTATGTTATAATATAATATTGTTTAAGAATTGACAACTAAATCACTACACTATTAATTCATCCACGCTTTAACTGGATACTATTCGTGTACTCCAAAAAATAGCATATTTAATATCAATACATTTAATTTAAGTACCTTTCGTCTCAGAATAAATGTTTTATGTAAAAACAAAATAATGTATGGACCATGGCCGGTTTTAATGAGTGGGAGGGTACCGGTTTGCAATTTCCCGGAGGTGGTACACTTTGGGAGGCGAAAAAATTTTCTTGGGTAAAATGAATGAACAATTCAATTTTTCTCTGTAAAGAGAACATTACATTTTCAAATCTCAGATATAAATTTACATTTTTTTTAAATTTTTCCCAATTATTTAAAAATTCTCACTTCGGCATTCATAAAAAAAAAACTATTGTGAATTAATGTTCGTGTTTTTTTTTTTTTTTAATTACATTATATCAACTTATGAGGAAACTTGTATTACATTTTTTGAAATTTTTGAAAAAAAAATTTAGCCACTACTGTACTATGATATTAGAAAAAAAAATATTGAAAATGGACGCCATGAGTTTTGAAAATGCAAAGGGCGAACATTTTTAAATACGGCTCTGGTACGGATCTATTATAATATATAACATAATTACTGTTCAAAGTGTTTTATATTTTGAAGTATTTAACGCGCCGAATGAAAAATGAAATTAAGTGGCTAATAAAAATTAAAACGTATTGGTATATTTATTTTAAAGAACCGCTGAACAAAAAAAAAAAAAAAAATTGCTATCTCCAGGAGCATCACAAATTAAAATTAACGTATTTATAGAGGGGAGCAATCCTAACAGCTGGTTTGAAAAAATTCTTTACATGATATAATAAATAAATATTATAACACGTAAAAGAAAATACGATTATTTATAATTTATACGGCTTAAAATACATTTAAAAGCACTAACGTTTGATGTAATAATTCAAAACAAAAAAGAAAAAAAACAGGAAAATTGTATTTGTTACATTATGGTGTTCTACTATAGTTTTCCACACAATTCACATACGATGTAATTTATTACGAGGATATATCGAAGTACACAAAACAGTATTACAATAAAACACGAAAAATAAATGGTTACGATCGCCCAAAATAGATGATACCATTTTCTAAAAAGAATCGTAAAATCTAGTAATTTTCCATCGGCTCTTATAGCACCTTAAAAACAAAACGAGTCCTCTGAAATTTGTTCTTCAAAACTTTATCCATTCGAACATTTTATGGTATCCCATAAAAATGTCACCGAAACCTTGACACGATTAAGACACTCGCCGCTGCGTATCAAATGTGTTAACGAAAAACTTTTATGTATATTA
This sequence comes from Pentalonia nigronervosa, assembly GCA_014851325.1. NCBI lineage: Eukaryota > Metazoa > Arthropoda > Insecta > Hemiptera > Aphididae > Pentalonia > Pentalonia nigronervosa. Next base: position 93,961 of record JACXSJ010000354.1, read on the forward strand.
TATAAATTATTATATTGTATTTATTAGCCAACAACTCTAATTATCGCACATAAATGGCGAACGTGACAAAAATCGAAAAATGACAATATTTTTTTAATTTTGGATTACAAAAATACTCGTTGGAAAATCTCTGGGGATATTATAATGCTATGTGATGATCTTATCGTCAGCCAACTAAATCCACATAAAATATAATATAGTATTATATACCCAAAAACATATTTCCGTATAAACTTTTTATTTACTTTTTTTTTTTTTTAATAATTTTGATATATTGCAAATAATATTCCCCGAGGGTGGTGTTCCGTAGAAATGTGATAAATATATTTATCTGGTGTTTTCGACGACATCAATAACAATATTTTATTCTGAATTCGAATCGATCATTCGCACGAGACGGTGGATACATGCGCATTAGGTCATTTGACTATTCGCAAATTAACCGTGAAAAAGTTTTTATACACGTCGTAACAATAATAACATCTTCAAATATTGTACTTCACATTGGGTCAATTTTGCCCCCTTTTCCGGGTAAAATCTCTGCAGAGGCAATTGCGACGATTATTTTAATACAATATATTATTATATACGATGAACAGACTCCGTTGTTAAAAGGTTCAACGACAGTATTTCTCCAAGTCGTACACGGTTGACGATTCCCAGTGCATGAATTAGAGGGGGACTTAGGGGAGACGAAGTATCCCTTCTTTTTAAAAAAAATATTTTAGCGTGCCCCTTCTCATATTATAATAAATAAGAAATAATAAATTAAAATTTTCAAATAGGTGCACAATTTTTTTTTATATTTTTGAACTCCACTTCTATTTTTTTCCGATTCAAGCCCTGACACGATGCAGATCTTTGTAATTAGTCGACGGGACCACAATAGCTGAACTCTGTACTATATATCGACAGCTAAGAGGCGAAAAGTTGTAATTTTTCTGGAAATTGTTGTACAATTCCATCGAGTTGATTTGGGTTGTCGTCTTCTTCATTCGGTAAAACATTATAAGTCAATGTTATAATTAAAACATGTTTTTTTGGTAATTTAATATTTGTGTTTTTAATGCAAAATAGACTTTTTTAGTGTACGATTATAACAAATCCTAAATTAATGAGACTTATAATAAATATTTTATCGTGATCTAAAAATGAAGGGGAAAAACATAACGAGTCTGAACTTGTTACTTTTGTCTAAAACTCTTAAAGAACTTAGTCAATTAATTTTAATTTTTATTAAATTAACAACTTTTAATAAGTCCATCAAAACATTGTATGTCCACTGTATACATATATTATAACTACTATTTATAACAAATCCCGTTTAAATTTAAATAAGACTTTATAATTACGTTGAAAACATTTTTAAGATCTGTAAGAAGTCATTTATGTAATCTACAAAATATTTTACAAATAAATCAGTTGTAACACCGAAAAACAAAAAACTACAACGCAAATTATTTGATTTAAAACAATTTAAGATATTAAAACTGCTTTCCTGTAAAATTTAGTGTTTGTGACATACAAATTTTGGTTTCTTAACCATTGATATATAGAATGTTTTTTAACTATGCGCACTCCCATTTTTTCTTTTAATAGTATATATATTCGAATTCTGATTTTTAGAATTCTTAAGTGTACCTAAACACCATATCTTAAAATTCCTGATATTTTTGTACTACATAAAGACTGTCCCGTGGCGATACAAACTTCTATTTTTCAAATGAGAACCCCTCATTTTTTTACTGAAAATTATTAAGTGGATGGTTATCTTGAAAATTTCTATGTATGTGAATCAAAAATCCATAGTTTCTAAGTTATAAAAATGTTTAGAGTAAGGATAATAGTCCTTAAAAATAGTTCTACCGAAATATAAATTTTAAGTAATATTAGGTATATGTAGCTAATATTTATTATATTTGGACCATTTTCACAAATTATTTATATTAATAGATCAAAAGCAACTACTAACCTTTTCAAATCATTTAAACTCCAATATTTACTTAATGTATTACCATACTAGACTATAATTATCCTTAATACACAAAGTTATACACATAAAGTATTATTCGTTATATTTTTGATTTAGATACAATAAAATTCTCAAAAAAAATTATCTGCTGAATAATTTAAAATGTAATAGGGGGTTCCTATTTAGAAAACAGAAGTATGTATTGTCACAGCATCGTCCTCTGATGATATAAAAAAATCTCAAAAATTTGAAAATGTGGTCTTTGAGTGTACCAATAAAATTTCCAAAAATCAAAATTTTGAATACACATGAACAATTTAACCATAAAAACAGGGCGAGTATACTTAAAAAATCACCTTGTATATTTATATTGTAAATTTATCATGCACTCCGTCTACATTTTCGAAACGAAGTTTTCGTATGCAAATTATGTCTAAACACTATTATAAATCGAATATTTTATAATATCGTACGATATCGAATTTTCCGTGTCTCTCGAAAGCAAAGTATTTCGAATGAATGTTTCGCGGCAGCGTTGGGCAGATAGAGGTCTGCTGTCAGAGTTTCCACTGGGATGATAATAATAATATTATTGTTATTACTTATTGGGATTTTCGGACGTCATCTGGATTTTGACCAGCTGGCTGTTTATCGTGGCCACTGTAAATTCCACAAAAGGTCGGACGAAATATTGTAAACTCCGCCTCGACAATGTTGTGGCATAAATTATAATAATATAAAATGACGTGGTCGGTTAACGATAAACGCAATCTCACTGTTCTAATTTTAATAAAATCGTTCGTTGTAATCGTTAGAACAATAATATTCGGCTGAAGATTTTAGCACAAGATCGAATTCTCTTACAGGGTTGATATAATAAAAATATTAAATAGATCGTATAGTTTTCAAAATGTTCAAAAATTAAAATGTATTTTAATAATTTCTGCACAATGTAATATTATTTTAAAAAACACTAAATATACGAAATGCCAATAAGTAGAGGATCTAGAGATTGTTCAAGAATAATGGCCGGAGGTTTTAAAAAAAACTCTTTTTACTTGTCAAAATCTAAATTTAATATTGAATTATTCTAGTAAAAAATATTATTCGATAGAATATGTTTAATTGTTTGTATACTCGTTCAATATAGTTAGTTCAGACGTGCTGTCTGAAACATCGATTTTTTTGGATAATATTAATCTTACCCCAAGTTTTATTTTTAAATTTAAAATAATAAATATAATATAAATGTGTCTGTCGAACGAACGAACGGCCGAAATGTTATCAATGCAAAACTGGACATCATATTATTATTTGTCCTTACCGTGGTTATGATGACAGTTCAAAATGGAAAAAGGTAGACATTGTTATGAGTTTTATTTAGAAAAATAAATAATTGTACACGCTATTTAGAACCTGGTTTGTTAAATTGACTCACGCGTTCACATTAACATAATTTTCATACTAAATTTCCTTTTTACGTGTTCCGGGTGTTTCTAATTGGTTTGACGTGATACTCGAGTTTTCATCTTAAAAATTGTTTCCAATAATAAATCTTTGTTATAACATATATGTTTTAAACGCGTTTTGAGGCCCTGTAATTCCTTATTAAAGCTATTAAATTTTCTTTTTCAATTGCTATAACTTTTGTTTTACGTTTCTAAATATTAGTTAATTTTTAAATGTACTTGAAAACGGTTATTAACATGTACATTTTTATTAATGCTTGTAAGTAAGAGCATTTTCCTAGCTAAGATCAGGAAGTGGAGCTATCCGGAAATATGATGATCGCCCAAACACTCTGCCCTTGTATTAATGTCAATCATTTATTATAATTAGAACGTGCATTTATATGCATTAAAAAAACAATCAAATATGCATTAAAATGTTAAAATATGCATAAAAAAAATAGCAAAAAACATTTATATTTTGAACAGTTAATTAAAACATTATACTTAAATTAATGGTCAATAGTTGTAATCGATATTTTCTTATCTTGCTATACATATATTTTTTTTTTTTATTATTATTATTTATTTATACGCCTCAACTACTATGATTATTATTGGCGTTTCAACAAATATAAATTACAGATACAAATAATAATGCATAAATATTATTTTACATACTGATACATTTTTTTTTACACGTAATACAAAATAGAGTAATAGAAAGAAAAAAAGAAAAGATATAACTAAATGTTAACATTCTATGTATTTTCTGGAAAAAGTTCGTCTCTTTGAGGAATTAAAGAAGAATTGACCTCATCTCTAGGTTGGGTGAAAGTATTTCGCATATATTGTAAGAGAATGAAAGTTTGTCTCTGGAGTCCTTCGTCTGGAGGCATTCTATTAGTAACCGAAATTTTTATGTTACATGTGGGGCATATCCGTTGTTTTCTGTCGCTCATAAGGTGTTCGTGCGCACGCGCGCGCGTGTGTATGTGTGTGTGTGTGTGTGTGTGTGTGTGTGTGTACTGTGTATCCAATTCTTAATCTATTAATTACTATTTGAGATCTGTGGTGGAGGTATTTTATTTCACTGATTATTGATCTAAAGTCATATTTGGGAAAACTGTTTATATCTATAAGTATACATATTATTATATTTTGATATTAATCGAAATTTTAAATATACAATATTATTTTCTTATATTACCATAGTATGTATTTCAAAAATGTCTAAAAAAACAACGGATATACACTAAAAGATAAAATATTCAATTAAAATTGTAAAATAAGCCCTTAAAATAGAAAAAAAATGGTTGAATGTCGAAATATGCTATGATATTCACTAAAAAAGATTCATTGTTTAAATCGTTATGTCATAAAACAAATTTTGTTTTCACTTAGCAAATCATATACTATCAATCAGAATAAATATGCGAATGCGTACAAATCCACGCTTTAATTATAATATTATATTGATGATTCTGTATTGATAAACTTAAGTATTTCTGCTTCAGGATATCAAAATAAATATTAATGATTTTCATATTATTTTCCAAAATGTATGAAATAAGTAGTTGTAATGGTTGCTCAAATTGTGGAAAAGGAAAATAATCTGAAAAAAATGTGCACACTCTCGGCATACTCTTGATAGTATGTACCTATACCAGTATTTTGTCTTTATTATTTTGGGTGGAAATTATTCGTCTATGCTCACCGACTGCGTGATTGCTCGTGTACTTGGGTGGTTTTCACTCATCTCGACTGAAGATGCGTATATTTTATATATATATGAAAATGCCAGGAATTTGAGACAGTCAAAATGAAGAACAGATCGTTTGTACGCCTATTTAATTTTTCAGACGAATTCGTGCGCATCTAGTAGGTACATATTTTATTTATTTAATTAACATTTTTTTTTTTTTCATAGTATACATAGGTTCTTTTTTTTCATCACGTACATGCATTTTTGGGGACCGACTTAACGTAGTTTTTATATAAATAAATAGTCAAAAGAATGGAAAAAAAAAACAAAACGAAAACTAGTTATTCGAATAAACGGCTCATGAATATAAAAATCTATCGTAGCACGACCAAACCCTGCAATGCCGCCCGACCCTATATAGCCGTAACTCCCGTGCATCTAATTTAAGATTAATACAATTTACTCGATTTTTTCATTATTTCATTCCGTTTAAATTAACTGACATAATATAAAGGACGTGCGCGATATTGTTTCGTGATAAAAATATTTTAAAAGACTCGCAGTCAGACCATCACTTTGGCTTAGCAATTTTGTTTGCATTATAATAAGACTGTTTACTATAAAAATATATATATATATATATAGGCACGATGTTTCGCGTTTGACCAATAAATTTTTTTCCCCTAATCGCTGTGTCGCAAAAACCTCACCGCCACATACATAATTCTAACGGCACAACGCGATGTTGTTAAAATTCACTATAGTTTTACGTTAACGCATAAATATTTTTTTCCTCAAATGTTTCGGTCACGTAACGTTAATTCACATACAATTCGTTTTTTACGAACAAAAAATAGGTATAAAGAACAAATAACACAACATGTTATGAAAAAAAAAAAAAAACAGAAATGTTTTACATACAATGAAATTATATTTTACAGAACATTTTTAAATCTGTATTATAATCAAAACGGACTTATACGATATCGCATGTTTGCGTAATTTTTATCATAATATAACGTGTTGTATTTTTATAACGATGTTAAATACTTAAATCCCTTGTCGGTGCATAATAATATTTGCATTACGATTCGGTTTAATTTAAAAATTATTTTTAAAACATACGACTTAAAATATGTAAACGTTCGGTGTGTCACTGGTACCAACTGCAGCGACGGTATTACAATAATAATAATTGACGATTACGTTGCAACACACAATAAGTTTGGAGAATTATTAATAATATTTACCATCAAAATGAAAGCTGTGCATTTAGGTAAATGTATAAGTTATAATTATCTCAACAATTTAGATTCACATTATTTAAACTTTATCGGGATTGGTTTAGTTTAATCCAAACCCTATAAATAGGTGGGTAACTATTAACTTGGGAACAATGGCTGTATTATCATTGACATTTCACTATCCCGATGCATACCTATATTAAATACTTTTCGAAATAATTTTCCGGACACTTTGAACACGAAACACGACTATAATCTAATAATATAAAACATGATATAAAAATTCGACCGCGTTGTGTGTTTGTAATTTAGAAAATTTATCCCGTGTATATGATGATATTAATAAATTGAGTTATAGTGATAACATGTATTATAATAGAAACGTGTAATTTTTTAAACAAGAATACAATTTATTTTTATTTTCATTAATTTCGATTATGATAATACTGTTTACAAGCGGTTTTTTTGTTTTTGTTTACTGCACCTAATAGTTGTAGAAAATAACGTCTACCTATTTAATTTCAATGGCTAGGTGCAAAAATGATAAAAAATAAAAAGTACCAGCTTACTATGTTCTATATTAGTTAACATAATAATAATATGGTATGCATAATATTTACAACACCCGATGAATAAAAGCAAATTATTATATTATAATAAGCTTTTTGCGAAAGTGTGGTTTTGAAAGCCGATAAAACCGTGCTTTATCCAGACTAATTATTGTTGTAAAATTGCATTAAAAAAATAAACACCTCTTTTATATAGGTATTATTATAGGTATATACGTGTTAGTGTTTTGCTATCTTTCGGTTTAATATGATTTTCTTTACGAACATACACAACGTGGATCAATAATAATTAACAGGCACAACGGATTTTCCATAATCGTTAATTAACATATTTTTTTTCCATCCTTGGGGAACGGAAACTTGTGAAAAATGTATATATAAAAAAAATTGTTTGAATAATATATTATGTTTATGAGATATAAAATAATTGATACGCTCTTCAGGCACATCAAAATATTGGACATAGACCACTGTCACTCGTCATATATTTTAGAATTAATTAAGTAATGCAGTTTATTAAAATAAAATTGATTGCACCTTAAAAAAAAAAAAACCTTTACAATTAAAGTGATTTAAATTCCATAAGAAGTTCAACAATAAAAAATAATTATAGATATATTATAAATGTTGTGGGTACATTATTTTTCTGAATATAGAATTTGAAATAAAATATTTTCCGTTTCAATTAATATTGCGATGTTCGATAATTTCTATTAATTCAAGTATTTCGCAAAACATGTTTTCAAATTATAACTGAGTAATAATTAAAATGTTCTTAAAACGTTGTCGTTGTACTTTAATCGATGAATATTGTGACAACAGAGTAAAAATGATTCATTAAAGATTCTCAGAATGTTTTAAAAAATTAATAAGCTATTCACTAACAAAATTTCAAGTTCTGGTTAAATTAATTTTATAGCAAGATCAGAATCAATTGATTTGTACAGCCTATATGAACACAGAAAATTGCCTTTTCTCAAAATTACAACGTTAAAACAAACAAAACATCTTTATATATCGTTAACAATAATGCTCTACCCACAATATTATGTTAAAATCGTGTGATGAGTTCAAAACAAATTAATAAATAATCACTCTGTCATAATTACAATAATGTTTGGCGAAGATATGAGTTAATATTTAATACTATAATAAATGCCCGTTTTTAATTTATATTTTAACTACTGTCACTAATTACTGTCCATCCACGGTAATAATTATTATTATTTTGTACGTAGCGTTTATATTATCTTTGTTTAGTACAGTCAACAGTAACTTCAACGTATAAGGTCCAAAAACAAACTTCACCGTCACTTCAGCCTTTATCGATTCATTCAAAACTATATGTCGGTTTAAACCAACCTAAAGCGGTCAAAAGAAGTATAACTAACCGATAGTGTATCTCTGTTTTCAGTAAATACAATTTTATTTTAAAAATGCCCCAGCATCATTTTCTAAAACTATAATTATCATTGTTCTAACAAGAATTTTGCGGTCATATTACGTTGCTAATAATTTAGCACCATAATAATTATCACTCGGGACAGATAAATATTATTTATGATTAACTGCAAAATATTAGACATAATAATCTCTTTAAACCCTCGACGTGTACGTTTATTAATCTACATAATTTTAATAACGGATGGAACAATCTTTTATAATATTGCGAGGTTTTTATTTTTTTTTTTTTTTGTCTTGTAAGTAATTAATAATTGTATTCTGTATTATTTTTAGAGTAACCAAAACCGTTTATCAAAATAAGCATCTAAGCTAATTTTAGTCAAATTACACAGATTCGTTAATTTTCGTTTATTCTACATTATTATTATAGAATTTCGTAGTAAGCTCATAAAATAATAATAACATGAAACACGTTTATTTCTTTTGGAGTTCGTCTGCAGGTTTCGTAATAATGATAATATTGTAGCAAACGTAATGGGTTTTACAAAAGCAAAAAAAAAACACTCTTTTGAAAAGGATAAAACAAAATCGGGCATCAATTAAAATCAAAATCAAAAAAAAAAAAAACACAACGACAACTGTTCGCATACCTATTAAACACAACATTTATGCGGTACACGCGCGTTTCGATTGTATAAAAGTAAAAACGATAAGAAGAGAAAAGAGGAGAAGGAAAAAAGAAAAACGTACGGGGTTAGGTGTATATAATATATTGAATAGGCGTTAAAATGAATCGTGTTTATACATATGAAAACGATACTCGCGGACTGTTTTCCCTCGAGAAATGGGGTAGAACGTGAGAGGGTTCCGAGAAAGCGTCTTTTTGCGATGGTTAAAACACGAACGCTGTCCACTTCACCGCCGCCAATGATCAGAAGTCATTATTTGTATAATTATATAAATACAGTGGTCGGCAACCATTTTGATGTAAAGAAACGAAATAGAAATACAATTTTTTCACAAGCCACAGTTTGAATGTACCTACCTTGTTTTATATTAAACAAAAATATATAGTTATATCATATTTAGTTTATTTAAAAGTTCATATTACTGTTAGGTTTATTAATTTCACGAGGTATTTACAAACAACGTTTTAATCCACAATTAAACTAAATTTTTTTTAGCTATTTTTCAAATTTTGGTGCTATTTTTTTGCTAATATGCATAATAATATAATGATTTATTTTATATTTTTATAATAATTGTTTGTATTGAATAAAAAATAGTAGAAAAAATTGTCATTTATGGGAAAAACACCCACGTTTTCGTTTCATATTATTATATATTTTTAGATAGCCCGCCGTGTTGGCCATCAAACAGAATACGACTATGACTTATAATTAGTTGTACCCGACACAATTTAAGGTTTTTTTTTTTTTTAAATTATTGTCAACTAAAGAAAAAAATTGTTTTATTGTTGTTATTTTTTATATTTTTAAAGTATATTATAGCACTTATTTTAAGATAATATTACGCATATTTCAGTTCTTTTAAATGCTATAAAATCCGAGCCTAAATTATTATCCATAGACTGACTTATATCTTATTTATCTTACAATGTAACTTTTTTTAATTTTATTTACGGGAAATTTAAAATTGTTTAAGCTCGCGCAGTATTGTAGCAATTAAAAAATTGACTTTTTACTTTTTTAATAATTATTGTTATCAAACAAATAAGAATCGCCTATAAAAAGTAGACATACGTATTCTCTCATTTATTTGTTTTTAATTTACTGTGACAAAAATAAAATCAATAAATTATTACTTTACATGGTAATTCACCAAACATACCATTTTTTGAATAATGCAGTTATTCAAAATCTGATTTTTAGAATTTTTAAATAAACTTAAGTAAAGACCATTTTTCCACATTTTAAAATTATTAAGATTTTTGTTCTACTCCAGAATTGTGCTGTAAAGGTACAAACTTCAGTTTTTCAAATGAGTGTCCTCCTTCTTTCTACTATAAATTATTTAGTAGATAATTTTTCTGAAAGATTTTACGTATCAGTATCAAAATTCGAACGAGTAGTTTCTCAGTTGAACAAAGGATAATAGTCCTAATTTAAAAAATAGAAGTTTATATCTCTGCAGGACAAAAATTTTGCTAATAATACAAACAATTTTAAGAATTCGCAAAAACTGCATGCTCGGCGAATCACCGTGTGTAGTGACAACTGTTTTTCACAACTATTTAATAAACATAATCTGATATAGTGTTATTGTAGTCATCAGTGATGTTATGTCTGCAATATAATACAGCTGGTATCGTATAATATGCAATATAATAATATAATAAAATATATTTCCACTATAATAATATTATCATTGTATATATTTTGTACGCTTGTAGTGTTATTTGTTATTGCATAAAATGGTATTTTGCCAAGTGGTGACAAGCTATCTGTCTTATTCGTAATAGAATACGGAAGAGGTGAACTTGAGCTAATGAAAAAATTCTTTACAAACATTTGTGTATACTTTAATATTGTCGTGATATATTATATTATATTATTATTATGTGCAGTTAAACGCGTTTTACGCACAGGTGCCGAGAAACATTTTGGCACGGTTCCGGGTCGGCCTCATTTACATATTCATTGTGTCTCCGAACCTGTCGGGGATTTCCGATCCATCGTCTACCGACATTGCAGCCTCAAATGTCACCACGATCATCGGGGGGTTGGGACCGTAGAAGTGAAAGAGTTTAGGGGTGATTGTAGGAAGATCTGGTACGATGAACGGATGACTCCAATCCACCGATGACTTGTCAGTACGCTTATTGCGGGAGAGAAGATGATAGAATAACGGATAGGTACGCTAGGGTGTCGGTAAATAGAACAAGACTCGAGGGAGTGGTGGACGGTCGTAAGAGTGGAAGAATAAAAGGGTGATTGTCGGAAGAACTGCATGTACGAGGGGAGAAACTCCGATCCACAGATGACTTGTCGGGACAGGGTACGCTTATTGAGAGAGAGAGAGACGGTGGTTGACGACCGGATAGGAGCTCCAGACCCGGCTCGAGAGGTTGCCTGATAATCAAATTTAACGGACTTGCACTTCCGGCACACGCGTCTTGCCCCTCGTTCGTCTCGTGAGTTTCGTTATTAATATTTTTATTATCATCGTCGTCGTCGTCGTTTATTCGTTCTTATTCATTTTTCCATTACGAGTCTCGTACCTACTATGCATAATATGAAACGATAACGCGACTCCACGCTCAGGTTTTTAATAATATGATGATATCATCTACCCTTGCAGCCCATATTGTTATGTTATATTTTATATGCTCCGACTTTGAGGTCCTATTTCTCTCAACGATCCGAAATCCAATCAAACTCGGGCTACACGACGACACGTATAATAATGTTCAACGCGGGGTATGACAGTAAAACGATATAAAACGCGCATATTTTTATACCATAAATAAAGAGGGAGAGCGAGAGAGAGAGAGAGAGAGAGAGAGAGCTTAGGTGTATCTCTCTCTCGACCAGATGTGTGCACACTTGCAGACCGCGGTCTACACTCTGCTAGGCCCGCAATGCACGCGTATCATAATATCTATACACATTCCATACATAATATATTAGTAGGTGGTTTATACATTTTAATCATGTCGTATGTGTACCGCCCGACGTTTATTAATTATTACGTCGTATAATTTCCGTTTCGTATGCCGTACATAGGTATATAGTCGGCACAGCAGATAAATACCATATACATATCATATTATGGGTCCGCGTAAAATGGTAGGTATCTAAAATACGTGTCTATATAATATAAAACATATACTACCGCTGTAACAGATGTTCGTAAGCCGACGACAACCGTGTCACGTGATAACATTAATATACCGCTCGATAAATCAATTTCGTTAAAACGTATTCCCGAAAAATAAAAACGACACACGTTTCTCTTCGTCGCCCTCTGCCGTAAACGTCACGAATCGAACCACAAAACGGTGTTTAATCCATATTATTATTATATACAACGTGGGATCTTAGTCTTTGCACGTTTTTGTCTTCGTTTTTACACGTCGTCGTCGCACAGGGAACATAAATCGTACACTTATTATCTTTGTTTCGGTAAATAATACTTATCGGATATTCTATTCCGACCGGTACGCCACGAAACGACATTAATTCATAAGACCGCTTTTCAGATTTGATTTGTCATCCCTCGGATGTGTCATAATTCGAGCACATAAATCCAGCTACTGATGAACTCGAATTCGATGATCATTTCGCTAGATTTATCTTACGATTGCATGCATAAGTAGTTATTCGCTTAGTAGATGACGGATTTCTATTCCAACATTTTAATCGTTATTTCTTCAGGTACGATTAAATAAATAGTTTCTATGAATTCGTATATACTTATAATCTAATAGTTGTTATGTTCGTCAAGGATTGACCGACGTAAAAACCGTTAATAATTGATCATAAAATGCAAAAATTATAATAGTTTTAGCATAAAAATTACTTGTAATACGTGTTTTTGCGGTTAACATCCATTTATTGATTACCTATTGATTATTATTTCAAAACATGAAACAATAATTCGAATGCGATTGCATACTATCATAAAAATGATTTACCTTGAAAAAATTACATTGGAAACTCATTTTTTCTTATAAATTATACCATTTAATATTTTGTTTTTATGAACAAACAATAAACGCCAAAGAAATAGTAATTATGTATAAAATAAATTGAGTTATAATTATTATAAAAGAAAAATAATATTTTAGGATAACATATTTCAAGTTCGAAATATAACCAATAATTAATTATTTATATTTGTGCTTGGTAAAATTCGGTTCGGTCTATAAAAAACGAGTGGTTTCGAAATAAAATAAACTTCTGAAGGCAACAAATATGTCACGATTCACAACATTTATTTTGCAACAGGTAACAAACAATACGGATATAGATTTTTTTTTTAATCTACATAACGAAGTCCGACAAAAATTAAAAATGTTTTACAGTTGACCTGCCACCTTTTTATGATAAATCCATTGTATGATATTATATTAAAGGAAAAATAAATTCGTTTTGCTTCCATCTTCAGTCATCCGACTAATAATTTATAAATAATGATCCACTAATTAGCACACTTTCAATGAATATTCTAGCATAGCCCAAAGGGTGGATCCGAGTCCAAGTTTCATCCACCTCTTGTTTTGCTGACGAAATTATTTATGTTAATAATTATGAATTTATCGTTGTATAAAAACTACATTTTTATCGGTAAGTGCTACCATAAAATAATAATTATGAATTTATTAATGCATTGAGTTTTTTTTCAACTCGGCGCAAAAATAATTTGTGGCCATTTAGTAAATAGTACTTACAGTAAATTGTTTTTTCGAGTTTATCTAACGTTAAGTTCCTTATTACCTTAAATTTTGAGAGAAACGAGCGTTCTATCGGTTTAAACATTTTATTTTTCAAATAAAATAAAAAAATTTTAAATATTTATTGATTTCTCTGTGTATAATATAGTGTAAACGTTGTTGGGTATAGATTATATGCAGATCTTTCAGAATATTTCATATATCTAAGTATTTCAAAAACAAAAATCCAGTTTGAGAAATCCATTAAAGAAGAAGTAATTTTTCAAAAAAAAAAACATACAGTAATGTAGTAATTTTTCCAAGGAATATAATTTGATTATAAAGAAGCGTGGAATAAATTCTCAAGAAACTCGAGCAAGAAGATTTTAGCTCTGAATCTATTTTTTGGATGCACATATTATCATTTTTTTCTTCAAATTTAACGATCCATAATATAAATACTAACCAAAGTATGAAAATTAAGACGAGGGCCGCATACTTATGTCTGCAGCATCTCATCCTGCCCATGAATTTATGTCTTTACTTAATAATATAATCGAACGATTTTAATGCCAATTGATTACCTACATCAAGTATATATATTGACCGTTTTCAAACTTTGTGTGGACCTCATTGGTGGTTTTTCCGTCTCGAAAACTTTACTGAAACGCGCACTCAAAACTTGACAATTGCCAATAGGTATTTAATGTATTCCAAAACAGCCATCGTAGGAACACTAATGTATAGTAATAGTGTTCAAAGTTATAACAACGATTATACGAGTTAAAGTTATATTTAAACAATAATTATATGTAAATAACTTCGACTCGAATAGTGTATATTATATTGCAGTATGTGCATCCAAAAGATGAGCTTACCGAATAGTACTCTACTACGTCTAAACAGCTGTCGTTCAGCAATTACGTCGACTTACAATGCGGTGTAACAGATGTTTATCCTGCGACGTTACAATGAGCACCAAAAACCGTCGAGATTTGGCCACAGTCCACACACAAATTTGCCCCAAAATCAATCTGGTATCGGGGCTTTGAGTAGAATATTTAAAAAAAAAATAGATGGACATAATTTTTCTGTGCAATTGTACACTGCAATCCAATAATATTATCGTTTATATTCCGATTGTTAAATATAGATAGAAATATAATAGATAGCTGCATCACACATATTACACACTACGCGTTAATTTAAAACAATGCATACCTATACTTATAAATAATAATAATATACGGTCGGAAATTATTAAAACGTTTAGCAGTTCGCCTCGAGGTTCAAGCTTCCCTCGAATACGTCGAGCAAATGCATTTGCATGGTAATCAGAATTTTAATATTTGTATTTTAAACCGACATTTCAATCTAAAATACAATTTAATTTACACATCCCATTCGAGAATTACGTAATTGTGGTAAGATAATAGCATAGCAATAAGGATTAAAGTCTATGTAGATAAGGTATACGTGTAAGGACTAATAGTGAATATCAATCTAGCCATAATATTATACTTTCACCCGACCTCGCCCTTTTTCCCGCATCTTATTTCTGTTACATAATTATTATGGTCGTGTTTAAGATCTTTTCCAAATCCATTTCAGTAATTTATTTATTAATTTTATAATATTTTGATAGTCCATTTCCAAACACGTATTAACAAGTAATGACTATAGTAAAATAATATTTTAACATGAATAATAAATTCTACTCCGTAAAAATATCCATCTACTTCGTGTAAGTTATGGTTTGCAATACGAAAGAAAGTATAGATAAGAACAGTTAAATATATTTCATACATTTTGTGAAAAAAAAAAAACATGTATCATTTATTTAAAAGAAATTTGGGGTTTTAATATACTTTCTATATGACGAAGTTTTTATTCGGATATAATATTTTCATGAAAAAGTGAAAATATATGATTCCGAGGAACAACATATATTTTTTAAAATGCATTTTTAATACAATAGTTTAGTTTTTAGTTATGTTATTGAACATTTTTTTTTTTTTAATGGAAAATAGGTTCTTCCATTAAAGCAATCTTAGCCAAAATACCTTACATCGACATTTTAAATGTTCCATCCATCTGTTACATTGTATTCTGCGTAATTTTGATTTTTATAGAACGAAAATTGAGTTTTCGAGCATAGCGGTTTAGCACTTAGACAATTTTTTTACAATGTTCAACTGAGGCATTTAAAATATTAAAAAATGTAAATTTTTTTCTCGTTACTCAATAAATAAATTTGTCTACTCGAGCGAATACATTTAGCATTGATTGTACATTTTATTTCAGTTAATGACATTTTAATTAAAACAAAAACATTATTGAATAATATCAATAATTATTTTATTATGTACATAATATTATATTATATAACCATACATGTCATGCATTTAACGTACGAATGTCTATGTAATTGAAATAAAATAATTATTATATAGGTAATAGGTAGGTACTTAAATAAAAATCAATAGGTACTAACTCATCATTTTGCGGGCGAAGCCTGATATGAATTTGCTTCTCGGAGATGACCTAAGATTGTGACATAAGAGTGGTGAAAATACTAACAGCGCTTTTCTTAAAAAAATATCATAAATTTATTTGGACATATAGCCAAGGAACTTTGTTTAAAATCATTAACTTCTAGACGTTTGTTTAATAATGTAGCTTTTATTTATAAAACAATTTCTGATCTTTAAATTTACCCTGAGTTCTTAAAAAATTAAATAATTTTCAAGTACTAGCTTTTAACACATAATTGTTATAATTCATCAAATTTAGATTTTTTGGTTTTAATTCGCTTACCAAATTAAGAATATTGTAATGAATATTTCTTAAGTTATTATAAATTGTCTTTTTTGTGTATTTACTAATAGTTTTAATTATGTTTTGTCCGTTTAATATTATCTGTACTCATTACCCCTTAGGGTATTAAATTTATATAAATAAATATAATTAGATACTTTACAAAAGTAATTGCTTAGTTATAAAAATCATTTAACATTAAAATAATTAATTTGGCATTGATCTCCTTTGATGCCTCGTTTTATTTTTCGATAAAATTTAAATACAAATAACCGAATTAATATTTAATTTACCATCTATGAATAATGATATAATAAATATACTCTACGTAATATAAATGTATAATTTAAACACAATTTTCTTTTTAAACTATCAAATCACATAGTTTACCAGTTAAAAAAAATAAATGATTTTGCTCATTCCGACGATGGATATTTGTAAGAATTTTTGGTTTCACTTGTATTTTCTTCAATATTACACTTTACGTTGCGTTTAATATCATAAAATCGTAGGAACCCTGTGGCAATTGAAAGTAGGAGCTGTTTGTAAATTTGCGATCGTTCCTCTCAACCAACACTGATATAGAACATTATATGGTATATAATATAATTCGCAGATATAACGAAAAATCTAAACATATTTGAGTTATTCGGTACGTACGCAATAAACATCCATATTATACATATGCAATAAAAACTGATGGCATTCCGCTTGCACCGGACTGCTATTACAATATATAGGTGATTTGGATAACTTTTTTTTCGCCTAGTAGGACTCGAGTGTTTTTTACTATTTTTTTTTTAAGATACGTTACTACCATATATATTTATCGTCACGTTTTATACCGTCTTTTACGACTATATATTGACATAATAAATCACGTTTCTTTTTATAGTCTCATTTTTTAAGTCTATAAAACGCGCACATATTATTATACTGTAGTACTAGCTGTAGTTCTTATTTGTCGTAATGTTTTTACATGGTTTCGTTTTGGAGTAGAGAAGCGAAATTCGAAAAATCTTCAAACAAAACTCAGTAGATGCTATCCGTACGTTCGTGTGTATCCGTAAGAATTTTCAAAGTAATTAAATTCAACGACGCTGTACAATTGTAGCGCACTACATTATTTGTAGACTAATAGTGTCGATATACACTAATGTACACACAATATAGCAAAATCCTATAGCGTGATATAGTAATTTACAGTTTGCGTATCGAATGTTTTCATTTGTCGCTATATTCAATCTAAATGTTATTTCGTATACATGACAATTATAACTATTCTAAAGAAACAATGATTAACAAATATTCTATGCATAGATTTAAAAAGATTTGTATGATTTATAGTTCTTATTTATTAACCGTACGACAGCAATAGACTTTTTTTTGTAATTTCTTCACTTTAATCACAACCCGTCTAGTAACCAGCTGATGTCAGTATCAACTACCAATTTTCATCAATTACTTATATAAAATATTATAAGAAAAAAAGGATTAAAAATAAAACCTATTAATATAAGGTATCCGTACCATAATATATTGATTTAATAATATGTGAATGTGTTATCGTTTTTACAACGTGCGATATAAAGATAGTGAAAAAATAAAATGTATTACTATAAAAACGTATGTGGCTCACGACAATTTCTATTTACTTAATGTGGCCCAGTCTCCTCAAAAGATTGGACACCCCTGGCCTACAAGCCGCACTTGTTCCTTACGAGCTAACGATATAGCAAAAAAAAAAAATAAACATTCTTGATGCTCTTCGTCTAACCAATGGAAGCTTGGAATAAGGTTTGATGTGAACTCACACCTCAATGTTTCAGAAGTACTAACCGAAGAAAATATATGTAATGCAGTTATGAATCCTCAAACGATTGAACATGCCGACACCGATGACGAAGAAAAAAACAGCGAGGCATCGAGCAAGGAAATTATGGAAGCTTTTAGTATTCTCGGAAGAGCAGTCCAGCACCGTACTGATGAAAAAGACTTTGAGCAACATTATTCTTACAAAATCATGGCCATAAAGTTATCCGTCGTAAAAAAAAACAGACGTCGATAAAATACATATTTTACATAACATATTAAATATATATATTTTTTTTTAATTATACATTTTTTCTTTTTTTTTCGTAATAAATAAAACCAATATAATAATTATTTCAACGTAACCAACGCATTTTTCGTCTTTTCGATTAATGAATTTCATTTCTCGTCGACTATGACGATAGTCAATCGAAAGTCGCTCACTCCGCGACAGCTGGTTTTTGAAGAGTTGATGAAATCTCGCATAGAGTTTCTTTTTTTTTTTTTTTTTTGAACGTATCGCGACTCGATAATTATTTATAATAAAAAATATAATAGCAGCAGTATTATAGATATTATACAATATTATACGATATCAGAGGTGTCATAACCGTTGTGTAATTCGGGTTATAGCGTCGCCGCCGACCACGATAATATAATAATATATTATGTACCTACGCATATTATCATCAACCACGGGGATTAAATTATTATTATAATGCGTGCAGTGGATTTGTATCGTAGCCGAATACGACGGTAATAATATCGTACTAACGTTAAACACCGCAAACACATAATATTATACGGTTAACCGGCGGCGGCGGAGTTTGTCAGCGACTGCAATTCCGAAACGATTTAATAACAATAATATATTATTAATAAGTAATAATCATAATAATATATTATTGTATATGTGGTGTGCGCGTTTCCGCTGCGATAAAACAATATCGCGGGCGAGTTATCGCCGAAAAACACATTATTTTACACCATTTATATTATAATATATTATTATTTAACAATAATAATTTCCATTACGATATTTGGCACGAAACCGTCACGCAGGCGAACAGCACAATAGCGGCACCGCCGGTACGTATCTCTATAATAGGTATAATATTGCAGTATCCATGTACTCACACATGCTGAGATACCAATATTATTATTATTATATTGTTTAAAGGGGTCCCGACAAATTGTATTTCCGAGGGACGAACATACGCGCCACGATCCGATGTGATTCGACAAAATATATATAGGTCAGGGGTCTCCAAATTTTTTTTTTATTCTAGAGCTACAAGAAATTTCAAAATTCTTTGGTGGACCTAAAGTGTATATAAAACATACAGATATGTTTTTAATTTCATGGAAATATAATAAATATTAAAATATATTTTTGATGCGTAGTTGTACTTATATATCAACTACTTACAGTATACTATTAAATATTTTATGAAACAATGCGTATAAAATATTACATATGTACTCAAATACAGTATTAATCTTAATAATTACCTACACATATTTATAGATTAGTTGACGTCCTTTTAAGTGAGTCGGTTCAAAAACTTGTTAGCGGGCCGTAGTTTGGAGACTCCTGAATTATAGACCCCCGCCGACCGCGGTCTTCACAAAAATAATGCAATCATGTACACCGGATATAAATTTAAGGCTAGGGACTTATAGGAGTTTGCATGTCTTCTAACATTCATTCAAAACATAACTTATAGTGATATAGAAATTTGTTTCATAATACCAGGAGTCTACGGTAATTTATTCGTTTTTTGCATATTTTACTTTTTTTACGTGTTATTAGATATTTTATTATGTTTTTAAATTAGAATTTAATTTTTCTTTAAATTGGTACAAAAAAAAAAAAAAATTGAATGTAAATATACACATAAAAGAATATTCAAAGAAATGAGTGTGGGTCGTGTTTTTCTCATCTGCAGGACCATTTATAGTTGAAATTCTACACATACTGCACGCCTATATTGTATGATTCTTATACAGGTCACGCCGTCACGGGATATCAATTGTTGTTGTCTTTCAATGATTTATTCTTTATTATCTAGAGTAGTATTATTTATTTTATATCTTCATTTACAATATATATTTTACAACATAAATTAACAATATTAACTGCATATAAAAATATTTTTCTGATATATAGCGTAAGTAGCCAAAACGTTTCGGTTTTTAAAAGCATACATTTATTATTTTTTTTTTTTTAGGCCAAAATTAAATGCATATTTTAAGGGCATCAAAGTCCGTAGATATTTAAAGTACGAACCTCATGCGCCTCAATTTTGCCGCCGGACCGGACTCGGAAAATCGAATCACGCACGCGGCCGAGCGCGATCGGCGCGTCGTCCACACGGTTCGTTTAGCCGCGCACGTGTGTAAACGAGGCTCCCCTCGTCGGCGGCTAATTGCAGCGAGTGCCAGCGACGAGGAGAGAAGAGGTATTGTTATTATATAGTATGTGTTTTAGTGTGGGTTTTTGTGTGTGTGCCAAAGAAAACAAATAATACAAAATGGAGCACTTACGGACACCGCCGCCGCGCAGTATTCTCGCCGCCCGTCGCCTCCACGGGCGAGGTGTCTGTATGCATCACAATAGGTAGGTATCATATTATCATATCTAGCGTGTCCATGGGAGGGGGGTGCCGGGTATGCAACTGCACCCCCTCCCGCGTTTTCAGGTCACCGCCGTAACGGGTTCGTAAAATTTTGATTTATTATTAGACAATAGAATATATGAATACCATACATTTGGTAGCCGGTATTGCAGTTACCACCTCGTCAGAAAGTAGTAATAGTGACAGATAAATGACACATTCATTGAATGATCGTTATTTGATAGGCGATAGCGGCAAAGTAGCTCAAAAGCATATTAGTCCGAAAATAACAATTGTACTATACCACATATAAATTTGGGATGAGACGTATCTGCCTCCATAATATAGTCGTGATTATATTATAATAGATTTAGATTTATTACCTATAATTATAACTTAACACTTAAGTTTATTTGAACAGTGTACCAATGGTTGTCAAACTTTTTTTAATCGTGGCACACTATGCTAATAAAATAACAGTTTTACACTACACTATTGTAAGACAGCTTATTAGACACAAAGTTTGAATTATAGGTACCAATGAATTCAATTTTTGAATCTCTTATTTTACATTTTTTTTGCGTTCAATGACATTTTTGAATTTTTAGATTTTTAATTATTTTTGAATTTTTGTCTTATACATTTTCGTCAGCAAATAAAAATAATTAAACATTTTATTATTTATTCTTAGTGCAACTTGATAGATTTTTTGCATACGTTTTGTATTTCGATTTTTAATGCATTTTTCAGAATTTATAGTGGTTTATCATTCAATGTACTGCAGTTTTTGAAATTCTAAGGCTTTTTTTAAGATGTCTTGATGCATTTCATATCGAGTTTTTTGAGATTTTAAATGCATTTTTTAGGGATTTTCAAATTCTAGTCGAATACGGTCTGGTGTACAACGTTTTCAAAATTGAAACATAAACGACGAAAGCTGCAGACACGCTAAAGTAGTACTTGTTTCGATCTTTTCAAAATCCTTCACGCAGAGAGAGAGAGAGAGTCCGAACATTTATTATTGCCGGTTAACACGTTTTATAAGCGACTACACACGTGAATTATTGTCACACGTGATGTATATAATACGATCGATGAAATATAATCGGTGAAAACTCTGTACGAAGAACCTACGGGATTTATAAAAAGTTTTTCTCCCCAACGGCATCGAGACGTCACGAGTTCTCACATCATATTATTGTTCACGATTCCGAAAAGTACTTCTCTTTGCGATAATAATAATGATAATAACGTGATACGCGCATATGTCAGCCGCCGTCATAATGAAATATTTAAAGCGATCGTTCGGCTGTAGTCGAAAAAGTGATTACATATTGTGTAAAGAAAAAAGAACTGCGCATCACACATGTTAATAATAATATAATAATATGGCAGTGGCAGTAGATTTATTATTATTTCTTATGTCTCGGAGAAAATATAAATAATACAATGCAACGTACCTATAATATATATATATATATCATCGTCGTCGAGTGTGCAGCAGAAAGATGTGGAGTAATAAATGCACACACACGCACAATATAATATATATATATATAAGGTCTTATAATACAAATACGATATATTCGTAGGTACTTGGTTTTTGCGGCGCCGATATATAATATACTTCTGCCGAGCCGGAGACCGAACTAATGAAATTTCCGTATCGTTGAACTTCTCATCAGCAGTGGTAACCGCCACCGCCGCCGCTACTACTACATGGCCTGCTCTATATAAATATATACGGCTGCAGGGACGTTGACGATGGACGACCATGGTAGTGGTTTAGAGGTGGCGGGTGCAGTCTTTGCATAATATAATATATACCACCACACCACCCCTACCAGTCCCATGACCATCTCACATCTCACTCCGGGTGGTTCTCTTTCCTTCCTCTCTGTTTCTTTTTGTCCCCCCACGAGTGAAAACTTTTAGCATTTCATAAAAATAATGTCGCATTGTGTACATGCGTATAAATATATAATATAATAATATGTATGTATACACGCTCGACAGTTATGAATTTGATTTAATCGATAAATCGATAGCATATAAAGAATTTATTTTTAATGTCATATCGATATGTTTCATAGTATAAACATATGTGTGTATGAGAGGTACCACCTGTCAGAACAAATACGATAAACATTTTAACATTTTCGTGTAGTAAATTTGAAATTTTATTTTACTTCGATTATTTTATATTACAATATTTGTGGAGTACGTGGGGACCATACCCGAACAATGTTTGAAAACAATAATACATATTTATACCCGTTCTAATGGTCATTCTATTAACTGTGTTAGGACTCATTTGGATAAATTTATTTAAATAATTATTTATTTATCTTTCATCTTATCTAGATAAATAATTACGAGCTATTTTAATATTTATTTTAGCTAAATATTTCACTTATCTAGATAAATTCAAAAGACAATTTTTTTTTTGAAAACATTTTCCAGAATTGCCCGAAAATTGTTGAACTGTATTTTCTTTGCTTCAGGTGCATCTTATAAGTAATATAACATGGCCTACGAAATATTATACCTCTAATAAATATTATTTTTTATAATATTATTACCATAGTTATTCCTAATTTCATAGTTTTTTGAAATTAATGTTTAGTGATATACAACATGTAATAAATTCAGACGAAAACAACCGTATTATACAGGTCCAATGTATATTGAGGTTATTTTTTTTTTTTTTTGTAATTATTAAATTAATATTTATTTTTATATACTTAATTAATAATTATGTTTTTTTATTTGATCCACGTTTTTTTATGATTTTTTCACTGTTTATTAACATATTGGTTAATTTTAAATCTCCTCGATTGAATACTACGGAGGACAATATTAAACAATGCCTGATTAAAATCCATTACATGCATATATGTAATCGATTTTAAATGTGCAAAGCACGTATATAGACTAGATAGTTAAGAAAAACCATGTATAAAATTACAACCCGTTTCGACAAACAAATTTATCTATACAATAATTTGGTATCGGTAATAAAATTACTATCCTAAGAAAATCTCACAAACAAAAAATTAGAACATTTGTAATCGGTATTACGTGTGATTATCCCGTTAAACCGGCAAGCGCCAACTTAGAATTTCGGTAAATTATAATATATCACACATAATATTATATTTGCGAGTTAATGACACAGGAGCTATTTACAAATATCGCGGCTATCAGATTAGATTATAATAATATACGAATGCGATGCTAATATATAATTGAATCAACCCTGAAAGCACTCCAATCTAGTGCAATTGAATTCCCTTGAACTATATTAATACACAGGATCAATGATTTCGACAAATGTTTAACGCTAGACTCGTATAATAAATACCACAATATAATTGTTCAAATGTGCGCAATATTATATAATGACGAGAAGTGTGATAAAAGCACAATTTTTTATTATAATATTTATCGTACTATAAATCTATTTAGTTTTCACTGTACAGCTGATACTCGATTTTTCATCGTCGTTTTAATTATTGCATTCCAAATATCTGCGCAAGATGTGTACAAAGAGTGCCAAAATACTAAGTTTTATATACATTACATAAACGATCAGTATAAAATATATACATATATATTATACGTTCATTGTTATTTAACGACGAAATAAAAATGTCCGTTTGACAATATAACGAACGCGTCTAAAAGAACTTACAATGTATATATTTGAATTTAAAACGCACGTGGAAAAACGTTTCACGAATACTTCAGTGTACGCAAACACTGCGACGAAAGCAATAGCGAAACAAGAATTCGTGTACAGACCGGCAAATATAATAAAATATAAAAATATAATACAGTGCATTAAACAGAATATGAAATTCCGACAGCCATCGGAAATAAACATTGTCTTATTAAATTGAATTTCATCAGTAGGTACCAAAATCTTAAACGCGTGTTTTTTCTACGTCAGCTATAAAATAATAAAAATCTTCTTTTTAACTTTCGCGGGGTAAAACAAATAAAATCCATACATTTTTTCAGCGGAGACATAGACATAACAGTGATAAATCATAATACTCGGGCAACAAATCTTAAGCACTGATCACTCATATACTATTACGTCTTGTGTGTATATAATATATTACCGGGCACAAGCGCTTATTTTACCCGTACGCCCAATAATACATCGACTTAGTGGGTGTGTGTGGGGATGTGAGTAGGTGGGTAGGTGTGTGTATGTGTCTTTTAGTTTTGGCTTCCGTATACGGTTTGTGCGCTTGGGCCCATACGTTCAGACTTGTCAGTGCGTGCCGACCTAGTTCGCTGCTAGATGTCTCGAAGTTTAAACTTATTTGAAGAGTCTCCTGATTGTCTTGCCATTTTCAGTAGTTCTGTTTCGTTATTGACTAGAAGGGCGGTGGCCAAAAAGTGCAGGCGCACAATGGCGCAGCGGTGGAACGATGTGGTCATCTCTGTCGCGATTACCCACCCACCTGTTTCGTTCACAGTCGTGATGGATGGGGCGGGTGGTCAAAAAATGATAAAATATCGTACTGTCGCGCGGTTTATTTTAATGTGATTTCTTGTCTTCGGAGATTGCTGTCTTGTGGGAGTGGGGTATGCACGAAATAATATTAATACATCACTAAAAAATATAATAATTCCCACTGCGGTGTTATATTGTATTATGATATGACGTACGTCGTACGTGTGTCGAGTTGACAACTCACTAAAACAAATTATATGACGGCAAAAATAAATAACCGATGGTTATGGATATAGAGGAAGTAAATAATGCACTATTTATTGAGTAACATATATCACCGGTTTATTGTGATGTAGAAAAGTACCAATGTCGTTGTTATAAAATAATTCCTCAAAAAGAATTTCGACCACGGCGTACTTTACCCGAGTGTGTAGATAACGATATTATGTTATACAAATCGTTTATTCCTGGATACGGAATGATATATATATATAATACTATTTGGGTATCATGAATATTTTTATTCAGAAGTGTCATTTTGGAATTTTTCATGGAATGCAAAAAAAATTATCATTGACTAACCATAATCAGAGCTGCTTGTAAAATAGGTTTCATCAAATTTAAGGATTATATTATTACGACATTTTTATAATTTATCGTTTTTTATTTAATACGATATAAAAACGATTAGAGGTACATAGTGTAAAAAAATAATTAATATATTTTTCAATTGAAAATGACCAATGTAAAAGGAAATTTAAAAGATAATTTAAGAAATAGTTATAATACTTAAAATGTTCAATAAATATGGTTATAAAGCTAAGAAAAATATTGAAATCTAAAAAATGATTACTCTTGGTATTGAAAATGTTTAAAATCATCAAAATATTATTACTCGTGTTAGAAAAGAGTTTATCGATATTTCAAAAACAAATGTATAACATTTAAAGAACATCAGCTAGGGATACAAAAGCACATACATCCTGTAAATGACGCCCCCATTTTTGTTACCAATTCTTTGGGCAACTCGGCTGTTCTAAAATAATGACAACAACAACAACAACAACAACAACAACCATAACCACAACAATAATAAGTATGTATTATAATGTATAGCAATAATATTATGTACACGCTGCAGGTACAACACAATATTTTATATAATACTATCTGTCCCCTCCAGCATTGCCCGAGCCAAAGATTAAGTTAAGAATAACCTCTAATGATTTACATGCAACTAAACTAGCTGGGTAGGCAATTCGACTGCGTCGGATTGCGGAAAATATGCGAACAGTATATTTTCAGGTAGACAATCCATTAACGAGGTAAGTAAGTGAGTGAAATCAGAATATTAGGCACATAAAAAACATTTCAACGATGACCTATGCTAAAGATTTGTTTTTTTTATAAATCTATTTGTAAAAATATGTATATGCCATATTCTTACTAATTTTAATAGTAATAAAATATTTAACCATTAACAACCCTATAAATAAACAAAAAGTATACATATATATCCCATCTAAAATAGCACTTTTAGTTTTCCCAGAATTTTTAGCATACAACATGTACGTAGGATAGGATGTTATATATGCCAAAAACCTTCACGGGAGTGTACATAACAACTTCCAAAAGTTTCACAGCGATTGGAAAAATAGTGTGGGAGTGCATAAAGCACATACATTTATATTCATTTATATATATATATATATATATATAGATGTACCTATTAACTTTAATTAATTGCAATCTTACTTTGTCCTTAAAAAATCACAATGTATATTTAACTTACATATGATATAATTAGGGATAAATTTATTATTTCAAGTCCGTAATGATAAATGCAGCAATTTAATGCATGCGTTTACCACATGTGTCCGATTAACCAATGATAATTAGGTATATTTTATATACAAAATAAAATACGTATTTCTATAATTTATTTCTACTATTACTGTTATAATCTGTAAGTTGTAACCAATGGCAACCATTAATAAACAAAAATAATTTTCAATTTCCATCGTGAATCTCAAAACCCTTGTGTGAGCACATCTTTAAAATGCAAATTTTGGATAATCCTTTCTTAATGCACGCTGAAATTATGCTATTAATCTACCATCAAATTTTCAAATCGATAAATCTAATAGGTTCGGCTTTCCGTTGATTATGAATCAGCCACTCAAGATATTTCAAAATAAATCTTTCAGATATATTTTAATGATTATTATTCTATTCGGGGCGGAGATGAATTCAACAAATCAAAAATCATCAAAATCGGTCCAGCCGTTCTTGAGTTATAAATGATGTAACTAACCCGATTTTGTTTTATATATATATATATATATATATATATATATAGATTTGTCCGAATCTGATTGTACCTGCATTAGAGTATATACGTGCAAACGGTGTTGTAGATAAATAATAGTAATACGAAATAATATGTTTTGGCAATGCAGCTGAGCTGTCGGCGAGCAACAATAATGTTATACACGTGAAAACATAATAATAATAATAGTAACAATATGATACACAGCCGCGGAGGGCCGGCGATAATTCATTTATTTTACAATGAACGCCATTGCTCATAATATTTTATACATTACCTATTATATTTTATCATGGTGTGTGTGTGTTTAGTGCACACAATATTGCATATGTTCGCGGCGCACACGCTTAGTCGTTTTCCCCAAATTTTCAGCGTGCAAGTTCATCTATAATATAATCATAAACTTAGAGAAACGGACGGAAAATTAGGTATGATAACTAGTGCAAGTTGGTGGAGCTTTTTACGAGGATCAGGCTTATTATTTTAGAAAATTGAAAGAAATTGAGAAATTCAACATGCATTTTAATCGGCTGTCCTCGGAAAAATATTCTTACATTTTTTTCACTCATATGATAAAACTCAAGCTATCTCTCTTAATTTGTTTGGCACGACCACGTATCTTAGTCCTTGGGAACAAATGTTCCGTCTATATAAATCGAGTTAGAAATCATACATGATTGCGTACTACCAAATCCACATACACTCGTACGGATAAATAGCTCAGTTCACTCTTCAACAGTTATTAAAGACACAAGCAATTTATAATTTACTTGGTTTGCGCGTGTACGCATGATTAAAAAAAAACAAACGTTGCCCAGTTTACACGATATAAATTTTTATACCTGAAAAAACGAATTTACATTTCCTAGTAGTACTATCTTGCCCACCTTCCCCCCGTTACTTCTACACCGTAATTGCTACAACAGAGATGGCAAATAAGTTTCATGGAAAAAATTTTCAATAGCACTCGAAAGACTTTCATGTGTCCATATAAGTTTATACATTTTTAAGTAACATATAATATATATTATACATCAACAAAACTGTGCAAGGTTTTGATAATAATTGTCTTAATTGGAAGCAATTAGACAGTTTAGAAGTATAGTTAATTCCTTTTGCAAATTAATCCAATTCGACCAGGTAAATTTGTGAATATGTGAAAGGATAGGTATTGACGAATTGGAACGTCGTCGAATAGATAACGAAGATACAGATTGCGTTGTTAACAATACAATATTAGAAGTGTGGAATAATATTCCTTTTCTTCCGTCAAAAAATTAGCGATTTCGTCATCGATAATCTTTTCTTTGATTTATAATTACGAGAGTCTCTTTTCTATACTAAATTATACACATTCAAAGACTAAAAATAAATTAACAGAGGAAGATTCGGTAACATGTATTATCTTGTAAACAACTGTATATCAACTAGACATAAAAAATCTTTCGAGCAATATGAAGCAAAAAGTTTTTAACAAACAATAATAGTTGAGTTTTTTAATATTTTTCTACATTATTATCATTAATTTTTCATTTATATATTGAAAAATGTCTCTGTGTTAGTAAAAATAATTAGTGGCGCGGCTGAAAATTTTTTTGTTGATTGCGTCATAAATTGGCACGCTGGATAAATACTATTTACCATTCTTGGTATAGTAATAGTAATAATAGTCGCACCAATGCCGCTGAACCGAAAGCGACGACGTGTGTTTCATCAATCTGCTTCCAAATTTGATTTCGGCATACGCACAACGTCGCACGACGCTTGTCTGAACCATATATAATATATATATATATATTATATACAACACATGTATCCATATATATAGGGTATATTGTGTACAATAAACATACATACATATACAGATACATACATACATATTACATACATACATACACATGCATACACATTACATACATACATTGATACGTAGTATTCTGCGTAATAGGTTTTACGTATACGGCTTTTTGTACTTACATATACATTGCTGCGGCGTCAATGTGAATTTCACACATCTGTTGTTTGTACCGACAAATCTCGACGACCGCATACAAAGCACACGCGCACACGCGTAAATATTATAATATATGACGTACATAATATTTATATGTGAAATAGCTGTCATGTTATGCGACGTAGCAGTGTCATCGTCGAAAATATGATAATCAGACGACGGTTCTGAGGTCAAGTAATTTTTTTTCACCGAGACCTATACTATACTCATAGTATACCATTATAGCGTTCTACCGTGCGGGCTATAATATTATAATATCGTATTGTAAATTATTATTATTATCGCAGAATATAATTTTACGCAGTTCACCCCGTTGCGCGTTAATAATACGAACGCAGGACTATATAATAATAATAATAATAATAATAACAATCATAAATCGTAATAATAATAATAACAATAATCGTATAACACGTTATGATATTGTAAACGTCTCTGGGGTGTTATACAGCCGTCTCAGACACCCCCTCCCATCAACCACCCCGATTTCCATGGTGTGAAATTTGCTAGATCAGCGCCAAATGTTGGGGGGGAGGTACCTTCTCGCGTGTCAATAATTAGACGGTGCCACGGTGGCCGCTCTATTGCGGGCGACGCGGGTTCGCGTGCAGTCGTCGTAGTCGAAAATTATCATTCCGTCGAATTATCATAATGGCATATTAGTACGACGGTTGCACACACACACATTCTCAAATTATAAACTGAATAACAATAATGTGCATATTTTTTTTCGTTCAAATTATATATTGTGTGCAGTAGTATAGGTTAAAATATAGTCCCTGTTTTTTGAATCGAATATATTATTATACACACACAACACTGCAATTGTGTATACACGTGTTGTATTATGGCATTGAAATATTATATGTACAGTGGTTCTTACAACGTATATCACCACAGTCTGTTTGAGTGAACAGGCGAAGAGGCCCAAAAACAAAGTTTCCTAAATTTATTTGAATCTCAGAAACATATATTTTTTTTTTAAAAAAATTAATTTTTTAAACAATGACTTTAATTTAATAATATATTATTATATTAAATAGTATTCTTTAGAAATACTCGTGCAAATGATTTGGCACGTGATATTTATTCATTTTGTACAGTAATTTTGTCGTTTGGTGCAATATTCAAAACAACGATATGATCCATAGTTTAGAATTTCGATATCTAAACTGACATATATCGTCCAGTAATCGAAATGTACTACTAGATATTGGTAGGTATCAACAGATATTGTAAGCAAATATTGACAAAAATGAACAAATAATATCAAAACTTTACAGTTAACTTGATTATAAAAAAATCGTTTTTTTTTTAAAGAGAAGTGTTTTTACTAATGTCAAAATACCAGTGCTCGACTTGGCAAAATTAAAGTAGGGGGACTTTGTTAACTATAAAAAAAGAGCGTTCCCATCACTTATCAAACGGTACTAAACCTTAAAAATAAAAGTAGGGGTACGCTAAAATTTCTGAAAAATTAGTTAGGGGACTCCGTTTTCCTGCGTCCCCCCCCCCAAGTCGAGCACTGCAAAACACTGCCGTGTTAGTCGTGGCCATCATAACTTTAAACCGATATGTGTAAACCTTTAAAGGTATTGACGCAAGCGGTTAATGCGAGAAACTTGACAAAGACAACATTACCTAAATAATAATATAATAAATAATAATTGTATTATCGTGTTATTTTTTCCCCACCGTCATGTAGCTGTCAATAAACCCGATGCGCCTATACACTTAAAGTCCAACCAGTCGTGACAGATCAAAGACGAAACGAGATATTTTTGTATGACTGACACGATATAATATTACGGACAACATTGCATTGGCCATCGTCTGTGAACGCTATTATTATCTATATATTTTAATATTATTATTTTGCTTGTGATATGAAGTATCGGTGAGACTCTGACGATTATCGTTTCTCCCCCTCCCGGCCAATCGCTTAACCTACGTGTTATATATTATTATAATGACGAATAGACGGTAAATTATGGGCTCATCATGTCGACCGGATCAAATAAGAGATATCCAACGCAGAAATCGAAAGACGAGAAGATAATAATATAATATATAATAGATTGTAAACTGGGCCCGAAGAAAAAAAAGTAAATAAGGTCTGTAATAGATTCGGTCCGGTCTTTTTCAGGTAAAAATGATTTTCATGTAAACTCAGCCAGAATAAAAATAGTAATACGCCCAGGTTTTCTCATAATATTCAATTAATAATAATTATCTTATAATATTTTTGAGAACCATTTATAGCATTGCCCAGAAGACACAAAGTTTAGGAAACAATTATTCTCATTATGCTCCGAAAATTATTATGTTTTATTTTCATTTTAATATTTTTAAAAGCATAAAAATGTATTATAGCAGAATTAAATTATATAAATTTAAAATTGTAAATGTAAAAATGTAAGTAAAATGTATTTTTTTATGTTTTTGACATATTCATTTGTACTAATATTTCTTTATTTTTTTTTAAGCGTGATTTCTAAAAAAGTTTTTACATTTTACTTTTGGAATTTTGAAATTTAAACGGTTCATGATAAACTGATTTTGAGTTGATTTCAATATATGTTTCGAAAACACTTCTGAAAATCCAACAGGCATCGGGCGGTGGCTGAGTACAGCAGTGTGTACACATCGACAGATAAAGACATGTGCCTTTCACAATGGTTATAATATTATGTTTATATTAGATGGGTAGGTACACATATTATATTTTAATGTTATATCCTCAAATATGATAATATAACATTAAAATATTATACGATATAACGATATAACGATATTATCCTAATAATCGTTGTAAACCCACCACATTTCTATAATACTGACCACGTAGCGGGTTGCTTTCAAAAACTATACGAATAATTGCGCGAATGGCCGAAAAGAAGGTTCGTACTTTAATCATACCTACTTCTATGGTTGTAATAGTGCGCATTATATTTTTAAAATAATAGTAACCTAACTTACCTATAGCTTATCGAAGAACAAATATTATATACCACGTCTTACATCCTGTAGGGACTGAAACCGAACATAAACTTTAATATTATTAATAACCAAAGTAAGAATAGATATTTTAAGACACAGATTTTTTTCTGTTTTTAATTCTTATCAATTTTAAAAACGCCATGGATTAATATTGCGCTGGTCACTAAATGTAAATACCGTGATTAATCATAAACTTATATTTTATTTTTACACACTAAAACATTTAAATCATCTCGGTTTTATCGATTTCACGAGATATCGATTGTATACATATGTTTATTCCGCCGAATTTTTGTATACATTTAATATTATTTTATTTATTTAGCCAATTGTTTATAAAATGATAATAGATGGGAGCATATACTCACAATTTTTATTTTTTTATTTTATTGATAGTACAAATAGGTAAACAAAATACGATAATAAATGAAAAAAAATAAATATTATTTTCCTGATATCACCTTTTACATATTTCGCTGACTACTCGCAAATTACTATAATATTATTATCAAAATCTATTTTACCAATAGTCTCTCTAAATTTGATACCAGTGTAAAGCAACAATATAAATTCATAAAAATGTTTTAAAGAAAAATCTTTTTCAATGTAGTTATGTATTATATATTTATTGATTATTTAATTTTTATTTAATGTATAACATTTTTTATTATAATTTAATACATTGTGTACTGTATTTGCTTTATATCATGGAGAAATTTTACATAAACATTATTTTTTATTTACATATTAAGATTTATTTATATTATTAAGCACTAGATTTAATTAAACTCGATAAATAATACTAAAAAAGTAAATATTTTATATACAATGCATATATTATATTATATTGTGTAAATACAACATAAATAATAAATAATTTAAAATTGTATTATCATGTTGATGCATATTTTTATGAACAATATTAAATTTTTGAGGGAGCGAGGGCTAATGATCGTAGGTACTGTTTTTTATAGTTTTAATCATATTATCATTCTAAAAGAAAAAAGTCTTAAAAGTATTCCATAATCCTATCAATCGATTAAAGTTTAAACATGGAAATGATCTAATAGAGAGGTCATTTTTAGATTATTGCATAAAATTTCAAGAAAAACTAACAAAAAAGAAAAAACCCCGTTAAAATATAAAGGATGTCAAGTTTTTATAAAATTATAAGGCAGTTTTAAATTTTTTTTTTTATTTTACTCAGTATGAAATGAAATGTTTATATTTACAACACTACAAGGTTAAAATATCTATTACATAATCTATTCTAATTTGTAATAGTGAATAATTATTTATAAACGTAGATGTACAATTTGATTAGAGTGACTTTTAAAAACGGTACTGGATTTAAATGTAAATACTAATACTAATCATAAATATATATTATATACATAATATTTACATATTATGTAAATACAAAATTACTTTATATAGGTACATCAAAAAATCGTTGAAAATCGTAATTCCTAAATTATTTTTTTGAACACTAAATCTATAGAATTTCTTAAATAAGTATTACTTTAGAAGAAAATAAATATGGAGAAACTCAAAGATTGAATACCTACTGCGATGATCATTGATTTTAAATTTTAAAGACACATTGAAAATCATTAGATGATCGTAAACATTAAAATCAATTCGAAAAAAAGATATCCTTTTTAACAACATTTCTGAAATAATATAACTTAAATATTAAATATAAATAAATATAAAATGGACCTATTTATTATATATGAATATGTAAGTAGTTACCTTAAAATATTAAACAATAAAATCGAATTAATATGTATGTTTGAATAAAAATAATGAAGCTTAAGGCGGTTTTTATAGATTTCTAAAGAAGTTATGTCTTATATTTTTACAAGAACATATACTTGTAATATAATATATGCATATAATTAATTACTGGTTAGATAATTTAATTATGAAACTTTGTATGCCTTGTGAGTAATTGTGTAATGTGTATCTATATTGAATTAATATATTAATTTCCATGAAGTACATAAAGTTATATTTATAATTAAATTAAAAGATCCTGTGAAATAAACATATTTATTATCAAATCCACCTCAGCTGTGTATTATCGTGTTTAAAAATATTCTATTTGCTTATTTACTTATTTTTATTGAATGTCAATGGTTCACTTTAAATATAACGTATAATATGTATTATATATACTCGTAGATATAATATAACATATTGACACATGTTTACCTATTCGTAATAATATTCATGTAAATTATTATATTTTATATTATACACTGCGCACCGGCAAAAAAAACTTTGTGTAGTATCATGTGTGAAACTTGATATACTTTGATAACAGTAATAATACGTATTGTAAGAATGGAAAAATTGAAAAATATATATTTAATTATATTCAATATTCATACGCAGAAATATATAATGAAAGAAATAGATCTGAGTTTATATTATTAATTTCCATTAAAAAAGCAATTAATTCAAACGCCTAAAAGTTGACTAGATTTTATGATTTTATCCACAATATTTTAATTTTCATAAGTACTAAATGTCTATATATTATGTATATTCTTAAACAAAAACTTTGTGTTGTGAAAGTGTAGTTCCATTAATGCGAATGCTTATTTTCGTCCAGTTTCTTAAAAATAAATGCTACTGTTATGGATTTAAAATGTTGCAACTGTGTTAAAAATATTATTATGCGTACTCCACAATAGTTATTATAAAGGTCTGCTGGCTAAAAAGACTCCAGAGAAGCTGATGAGTCGTATTAAATATATCTCAAGCTTTTAAGCGTACTCTTTATAGCTTATATTGATTCAAATGGTGCTCTATTCATTAAATAAGTTTAAAATTAAATATTGAATAGTCAGTAGACAAATCATACAGTATGTATACTAAAATCTAATTGGAAAATAGGTAGTTTATAAGACGTAAAAATAAAAGAAAAAGATCCGAGTTTAAAAATGGTCAACTTATAACATAATATTTGAATGTTATAGTTTTTAAGTAACGTAAAAAACGCAAATTATCAAAAAATAAACATTTCAAGCCGTTTAGATAAAATAAAAGGTGTCAAAGTATGCATTCAAGCTCTCGTCTTAGAAGAATTCAACATTGGTAGGTCGTTTGAATACGAATTTGATGAAAATATGAAACTAAAAAGGAGGTAATACCTACAATAATACGCCGTATTAAATAACTGTTAAATTACTATTATTTTCGAAAATTCTGATTAAATATGACAGTTACAAGCACATTTTTTACTATTTATTTTATCTTTGTAATATTTATATTTTTCCAAAAGTAGGTATAATACTTTAATTTTATTTTTATTTTTTTATGCACAATATTAATGCATAATAATATTTATTTATTTTATTGATCTTAAGCCCGACAACAATGGCCATTAGCTGTTTGTAGGTTTTTGTTGTGAGTTTTATTGTGGACTGGAGTACGGTTTGTTAGAACACATTTTGTATGTGTGGCAAGAATTTGTTGCTAAAAACCCGGGAGCTAGCAACACCGACCAGTACGTACACTCAAAGCGTTTCCGCAGTTGAGCGTACGACCGCGCCACATCCAGACATATAATAATATTTGTATACACTAATGTTGAATATAAAACCAATATAATAATTTATAATATACAATTGTGATTTGTATTAATATATTTTTATATATATATATGTTAAATAAAACTTCATTGCATAAAAAATTATTGTAATGCGTACAGAGTCGATCAGTTTTTATGAACACATTTAAGAAAATAAAACATTTTTCAGAGTACAATTCTTTAAGATTCTTAATGAGCGCATTAAAAAAAAAAAAAAAAATTATATATTAGATACATCATGGTAATACAATTAAGATCCTGAAGAGTCAAAGTTTCTCATAGAACTTACCCTGTAAAAATATTTATTTCAAGTTTAAACCACGAAAAAACAGTCAAATCAAACGCAAACAAAATCACATAACAAATAATTTACATAGAGAATTTGTCTCATTATATATATATATATTTGAACAGCTACTGATAAAGAACTTAAATAAGATTATTTGGCAAAATTCCATTAAAAATAAAAATAATAAGCAACGGGGTTTGTAATAACTATGATACATTTATTATCTTCAAAAAAATAACTAACTAACCAAATTTACACGTCTTTAAATGGAATGCAATTAAGAATATAAAAATAGTACAAAAATTCAAAACATTTTTTATTCAGTCATAATTTAATATGTTTGCTTAATAATAATTATTTTTTATTTATAATAATAAATTTATGTCAACAATATTTAATTTTATTATATATTATAATAAAATATATCATTATATATATTATATATATATATATATATATATATATATATATTTTTTTTTATAGAATATTATTATTTTATAATTTAAAAATTACATGTATTTGTATGTTGAAAGCTCCTACTTCAGCTAAAACTAAGATGTCAAAACAATTTCAAGGAAAAAAAGGATTATGTGTTGTTGACAAATAAAGACGGGATTTGAAAATACAAATGATAACCACAAAACTAGACAGCGTTGTTGATCTTATTTTATTTGTACTTCTTAATCCTAATTTAAACTATAAAAATTAATGAATAAATTATTCGATCTTTGTTTTTGAAAAACCTTTCATCCACGAATACCTAGTCTATTAATTATGTTTATGTTTTTATTTAAAAATAATACATTTCATTACAAATTGTATTTATTTCAAGATAACAATTTTTCAATTATAACAAATTAATATTATAACTACTATAACAATAAAAAAGAGTGATAGCAACAAATAATTTTAAAACTTTAAAAGAAAATAAATATTTTGTAAATTTTTTTTAGTACTGAAAAAAATATTAGTCTAAAATAATATAAAAATAATGGTCTGTTGTTATTAAAAAAATATGCATGTCATCAATTGATTGCTAATTAAAATCGTTAAAAAAAAAATGTAATTTATAAAATCAATATCCTTACAAAAAATCAAATATTAAATTAAAAGATGCTCAACAAAGAAATTAAAGTTTGCTGAACTTATAAATTAAAAACGTAACTATTGTAATTCAATTAATGATAAGAAAAGTAGTTGATTATAAAAGAAAATACTTTATAAGTTGAATACAACTTTTTCATAAAAATTTTCAACTTTTGCATTATAACAAAAATAGTTTAGACAGGTAAGTGTTGATAATAACATATTTATAAAAAAATTAATTACATAATAACTGATATTTATAATCTATGGAAGTTCTAAAGTTTCAAATAATTTTAAGTAGTATACTGCATATGAAATAAAAATGAAACGTTCATTTTTTAGTTATTCACAAATGCATTCAACTGTATTTTTTCAAAGAAAAATACAATAATGTCATAAGTATGATTGAATCTTTTTTTTTTGAAAAATGTAATAAATAAATTTAATATGTTAAAACTAAAACTTAACACACAATAAACGAGTTCTGAGTAAAATAGAAATAAAATCAGTCAAATTTAATTGTCTCATAAAATATTTTTAGTTTTCAGTAACAGACGGAAATGTATTTTATCTTTTTCTTAAATTATGAAATTAAACCACTGCTGTACCTCAATTTTACAGTTTGATAAAATACTATATAT
Organism: Pentalonia nigronervosa; assembly: GCA_014851325.1. NCBI lineage: Eukaryota > Metazoa > Arthropoda > Insecta > Hemiptera > Aphididae > Pentalonia > Pentalonia nigronervosa. Next base: position 132,373 of record JACXSJ010000354.1, read on the forward strand.
TATGTATATTATTTATGTACTCGTATATTGATATTATGTTAATACTATTATGATAATGTACTTTATATAAAATATATAAAATTTGTTTATATTATTTTAACACATTTTAACAATTAAATCGTTAAAATATTATATAAAATATACCTAATGCAATCAATTATGAGATAAGATCGTTTTATTTATTATTCAATGACTAATTGTAGTGCAATTATAAATAATCTCTATAGAAAACACAAAAGAATCATCATCGCCCTAAAATACAAATCGGCCACACAACAATTTCACAGTTTCTTTGTGGCCAATACGGATACCCCAATAAGCACTGCTTACTGGGTCCGTATATTTAAATTTTCAAACATATTTTCACCTAATTTCGTATAATATGCTCCTCGGAAAGAGAAAATTCTATGCTTCTGGGAACCTCTTTCTCTGTATTACTCAATCAGGACCAATACTTTATCACGCATCAATCAAATTCTGCTGCCGATTTACTGGACAAGATTTAACTCTCCCTATCGAATCATTTAGTATTTAAGTAACTTTTGAATGATTATTTTGTGCATCGTTACATTTTTAATATTGTCAATGTGTAATTTAATATTTTTAATACCACCCTATGGCCAATAATGTTTTCGTGGGGTTATTGAAATAAAAAAATAAATAAAATAAAAACTATTACTGCAGTTTATAATATTATAATATTTGATGTAAATTTTTCAGCTTGAGTAATAAAGTGCAATCGTTTTTTTTTGGTATACTTATATACTGTTTTAATTTAACAATTGAATTAAATACGATTATGGAATTATTAATTGCGTTATCTTTACGAGGCATACTAACATGAATAATGTTGAAATATTACCTGAATGGTTACGATGCTTTATTTCTAAAATTATAATTTAATAGCAACTAATGTGTTTCAGTCCGCTTGACATTAATATTATTATTATTAAACAAAAGAAAAAATTCTAAATATATAATTACACTCTTATATTTTTATAATACATATTTTTTCTTTTTTATTTATTGATATTATTCGACAATCTAACAATATTATGTAATAAGTTAATACTATTACTTGTATTGTGTGTATATTGTTATGAATTTATGATTTTATTAAATCGAATACATTATGTGCAGATAAAAACCTAAACTGTTGATTTTTTTTTTTTACTTAACGTTAAATTTCTAAAAAAATATTTAATGAATAAAAATGAGAAATTGAACCAGTGTAGTCAGAAAAAAATAGTATAGCTTTACGACAAAGGATAACCTTTATAAAAGTCTTTTTTGAACGCTTATCTTTGAAGGTCTGAAAAAAAAGATTAGGTTAAGAGAATATATATCGACCTATGGCACATTTGTCAATTCATTGTAGAAATTCGTATTTTTTTTTCTTTCAGATAGTCTATGCAATATAAAGTTACTTAGACTCGCAATGCTTGCATTGTATCCGAGTGTCCTAAAGCCCATCAAATACGGTCAGCAGGCTCAAGTTTTAATGACAAGCACTTTGACGGCCACTTATAACGAAATATATATATATATATATATTTATTGTGTAAACGACACTTTAGTGGTCATGAAAATAACAAATCTCCGAAATTTTTTTTATTATTTTAGACATATGCGTCTGTTCTGTGAAAATGCTTTTGTATAAACGTTTTAATTCTCAACTGCTGCAAGTCCACAATGGCACACAAATATATTTTAATGACTATTATAACAAATAATACTATACATTATTATCAATATACACGCTATTGTTGTGGAGCGATCTGTTCACAATTGTCTATTGTAAGTTAAATTATTCTATGCATATACAATATTAAATACACTATAATTATACATAATATTGTGTTTTTCTATAATGTGGTTATGATTTTTAAATATTTTGGGTGTTATGCAATATTTAGGCGCGTGTTAGTTTAGGCGGTGGACTTATTTTTCATTATGTTAGTTAATTGACATGCCTTATAATACATTTTATTAATATTTTCGATTAAAATCATGTATAGACATTTATAATATATAGATGGATGACCTGTATAAAACACCTTATTTTTTTAAATGTACCTACGAACTATGAATAATTTGTTATATATATTAAATTAAAATAATATGATAAAACAGTTATGAGTATATTGAATTAAAAGAAATTGTGTTTTTTGTTTATCACTTTATACATTTGTTAGTGTAAAAATCATAAAAATATTTTTCAAGATCAAATAAAAACCGCACGATGAAAGTGGACTTTTTACTTAAGATAAACTTACTTTGAGTAGGTATTACTAAAATAGTTATACTTAGGTACTTACAATACTTACATAATGATATACGACATTGACAAAGAATATTAGGTTATATTTAATTCATTAAAAAGAAACATCTACACAATAAACGTAACTTTTAATTACCCCAAGAAATTGTTATATTTACATAGGTATTTAAAACGATTATAATACAAGAATATTATATTATGTGTATATTTTTCATTATTCCTTTGTATGCTTTATGATTTAGAAAAAATTTAATGTTTCAATTAAATGTATAATAATTTCACTACCTACCTACTTTAATTTAAATTTATAGCAATATTTTAATGTTAAAGTTTATTAAAGTGTTATTAAACTCTCTTATCATAATATCACGTCTTTTGTACAAGCATTCTTACGTGCACTTAAATTATCTAACCGAGCAAAAAGTTATTCGATATAAAAACTCTTCTCATATTATTAAATTAAAATCGTACTTTATTAATGAGTTTAAATTAAATTCAAAAAGAAAATTAATGAAGTTCCGTGAAAGGATACAGCAAATATTTTATCCTTTCTGGTATGCGTTTATTACGATATATTTTATATGTCTATCATTATGGTTGGCCTCTGATCCGTGACATTTTTTTTTTTATAATTTGTGATTACGTGATGTTATGTAAACAACTTAAATAAAATATAACTTTGCTGTGTGGGAGTAAATACATTTTATGGAATTTAATTCAAACAGTTGTTTTATTTTGAACTATAGTCACACTTTCATCTTTGTAAATTCTTAAATAAAAATTCAATATAATTAAGTCTATAAAACTTAAAAGAAACTTATTTTAGAAGGAAATCAATATTTTGATTTATTTATTTTGTTTTAATGTCTTTAATTTGATTGTCAAGTCTGATATTATTTATTCTGAATGCACTAATATATATATAAATATATTTTTTTATTCAATCGTTCAAAGTTTAATGCAAAAACATTAAATACTAATAACCTACATATTACATTTAATATACAAGTACAGTTGTCTATATTGTAATTTATTTATTTACAAAATAATTATTTTCAAAACAAAAATACCATTGGATATATTTTATGAATTGTGTGTAAACTGAAACTAAATATTGATAGTATCTTGAGTATTTCGTTTTTACTTTATTAAATAAAAAGCAAAATATTTAATTATTCCAATGCTTTTATGTTAATAAACCGTTAAAATTTAATTGTAGAACTGTCAGTATACGTACCTACAAAGTTAAAAGTTTTATAAAATTATAAATAAAATATTATGTATCAATTAATATTATAAAAAAATTAGCAACTTTAATGTTAAAGACAAATATTTAAGTTTTATAATATTATGTATGTATTCATAAAGTTTTTTCTGAGGTTTCTTATGATTTTAATCTTTTAAAAGTCGTATTTTATTTAACTTATTTATTACATTATGAATCCAAGATTGAATAATGTATACAAGATTTTTATTCATTTTAATACGTATATCCTATAGAAAACCGTTTAAAACCGTATAAGACTGAATTATAATACTATTAGTATAGCTATGTTCAACGAAACTTCATATTTACATACGGACAATTGATAATAGTAAATTAAAAGCGTGAAAAATTGAAGTCGGCATCAATCGATAGGTGTCGGTCGTCAGGACGTGTTCAGTCCCGATTTATAGATGTGTTTGCTTATTATATTTGGAGTTGTAATATTAAAACACAAATTCGAAAATGCTAAACGAAGCTACTGATGCAGTTGTTGAAACAACGGATCGAGTATACAAGTTTATCATATTCCCACTTTTTAAACCATATCGTAGTTAGTTATAAAACTTATAAATAAATGGGTTAAAATTTAACAGAGTTTTGCATAATATTATGAATCGTATTAGATTTACAGCTGATGCAGATATTTCGAGATTTAACTGAACTAACATTACATATTCTCGGTTCTAAGTGAATACCGGTTGGGAATATTACGTTCAACTCGAAATCGTTATAGTTACAAAATTACTTTGGAATGGTAAACGGCATTAAGGCGATGCTGAGGTCAAAGCGAGCATAAATATTAAATTAATCGTTTGACGAGTAAAAAAAAAAAAAATATCAAAAAAATAATATCGCATAGAACTTACTCGGAATTCGAAAAGCGACGACGGCCGCGGCAGCGGCTGCGACGATTGCAAAATACGTGCGAGCGGTTTTGTTCAGACGACGACTCGGTAATACCATGGTTCTGGTGTCGCGGTACGTTACACGAATCCATCACCACGGGTTACCGTGGTAAGGTAGCCGATGACGACGCCGGAATGGGTCGGCCGACGCGGCGGATTCGCCGGTGAACATGTCGTCGCGCGTCACGTATCGCTTAATATTATAACGAAATATTAAAATATTATTGGATGCGACTGAAATGTCGTGCTGGTGGCACGCGCGTTTTAGCGTCGCGTACTCTCGAAATCACCGTCCGTCTGTCCGCAGAGTAGTCGATGGCGGTACGTCGTGGACTGTCGAGATCATCCCTGGCCGGGCCTCGAAGTCGCACCGGCGAGCACACGGTGAACAATAGCACACCGTTTGAACAGAGCTGACCGTTACGGCGAAAAACGACGATGAAATCTCTGTATATTACTGCCCGCCACTTATTTTGATTTTCCTTTTTTTTTTTTTTTTTTTTTTTTTGGTGGGGGGGATTCTTCCGGTAAATTTTCCCGAGTGGACCACAACGCGCGCGAGCAGACTGCGCTCTGGGCGGCCGCTAATTGGCACCGACGCCGAGGGTACGTCGCCGGACGCCCGCAACGACGCCTGGTGAGCACACGTGTTCGCGCCCGATGTGTTTTTCGGGCGACTTTTCTCGTGCCGAACAGCGCGCGACATCGTAATAATAATATTATTGTGATTATTATTATTTTTATCATTATGAAATCGTGTGCAGAGCATATATTGTAGAGTTCGATATTATTTTTTCCGGACGATCCCGTCAAAAACGTCACGCGCGCTCGTGAACATTTCGATGGTAAAAAAAAAAGTATGTGCGATTTCGCAGTGATACTAAAAAAGTTCCAACCAAAACGCCAACGCGAAACCACTACGAAATATTTACAATAGTTGTCAACTTAATTTTCAAATCTATCTAATTTGTTATTAATTTTATTGCATAATATAACGCAAATATACGATTTACGTTTTGTTTCTCGCAAGATAGGCTCGCGCTGATCACCGTTAGTCTTTATTTTAGTTTTTTTTTTTTTAACAGACTGTTCTAAACAAACGGGACGTTTTCCTAATAAAGGTCCATTAGTGTGCCTGAGATTTTTAGGAGATAAAAAAAAGTGAGATACTTTACGAATAATTATTATAGCGAGTATTTCTCCCAGGCAATAAAATATAGTAGCTTAATTTTGTTTGCCTGTGAAATCAGTAGCGTCGTTTTAATAGTTACCGCTTTAAAATAAATAAGAATTCGATTTGCCTAATCATGTCAGATAAGTATAATAATTATTATTCAATAAAAGCCGTTTTATTTCAAGCGCCCGGAAAAGTGTGAAATTCATTATTCTTAAAACATTACTAATTATATAAAATTATTATACTATCCGCTGCGAAAATACAGAAAAAAAATATCTCTATAAAGTAATATTTTGTTTATATAATTTTTATTTCTACGATCTTAATGAAAATTGCTTGGTTTCACACTTATGCGAACATCTAAAAACTATCTATGTTTAACGTAAAAAATATATAATATTATTATAAAAAAGATTCAGGTTGCTAATTTATTGTTATTCTGAAAAATAAAATAGGCTGGGAACGTGGGAAATATAAATAAATATTGTTCACACGTTATTCAATCATACATTTTTAAATTGATAGAAAATATAAATTAAATCGTTAAATGATATAATGATATATCGTTCTTCTAGGCTGTACCATCAATGTAGTTTTAATACAATTTTAAGGATTTTAAAACGATATTTTCTGTTTGGGTTTTTTTCTATAAAAATCCCATACGTAATAATACACAATCTGCTTCAAAATATTATCGTTTCTTGCGTCAGAGATATTAACTACAGAGGCAAATTATTATGTGGTATAGTTATTATTAAAGTGTAGTATGTTTAATATACGATAGTTTTAGATAAAAAAAAGTATATGTTCTAGGATAATTTAAGGAGATTATAAAATATTTTCACTCCAAACCGGTTATTTTTAATAATCCGATTATGACCATAAAAGTTTGCTTTTAAAAAAGTTATATTGATTTGTAGCTATAACTATGAAATGACTGGCTAAAATTTAAATTCAATTTTGAGCTTTTGATCTGTGTGGTTTTAAAGTTTGTATTTAAACTTTACATTAAAAAAAAAATAAAAAAAATATTATAAATATTTAAAATATTTTTATTTTATCAAAATTCGCAGAAAATATATCGAATTTCATAAGTAGAAATGATTTTTATTTATACTACGTACATAATAAACATATAACATTTTATACTAAAATATGACCTGAGGTAAATTTATTGGAAAAACTTTTGAACTATTCATCTAACCGTAAAATGCTCTCATAAACTTGAATACAAATAATCATAATGAAGCGATTCCTTGCAGTCATATTACACAATCATTATACATACCGAATAAGTATGATGAATAAAATAGAGAATATATTATACCAAGAACTATGATCACAGAAATGTATAATATAATATTTGTGATATTAAAAAAACATATTACGATAAAAATACAATATGCATTAGGCATAATAATATAGTAGAATATAATTTAAATACTTCGAAAAAAAAATGTTTTCCATAAAATAATTAATGAATTGTATACTGAAAATGGTCATTATATAAATTTAAACTAATTTAGGTAGATATACCTTATAAGTATAAGAACACATACTAAATTCTATTTTAAAGCTATCTGAGTTTCATAAATTTTTTTGACCATTAAAAAATAATAATACGTATACTATCCATACTATCCATATACTATATGGATAATTGGACACAAACTTTAAAATAAACAGTTTATTTTAAATATATGTCGATTTTTTTTTCAAAACCGATTAAAGAAAACTGGCGAAAAAACAATGGTTAATCGCAAACAAACACAGTCACATACTCGCATTTTACAATATTGTTGCATTTATAATATTATCAATATAATATTCTACAAACATTTTTGCATGGATATATACTAGTTATAAGTGTTTGATATAAAAAGTTCTCACTAGATTGGTTTTAAATTTTACTTCAACAATTATGTGTTTTTTTATGTAGGTCTGTGATGATTTTTTCAGATAAAATACAATCAAGATAACAAATCGGATGTAGATCTTATTCGGCCAGAGATTTACCTTTGATTTTTTTTGACTTATTCTACTAATGATTTTAAGTATTTTATTTTTTATTTTATTTTTTCATAAAGGTTTCATGAGCTTACACATTTTTTTTAGTTTTAAAAAATCTATTATACAACAATAATATGCTTTTTTTAAAAAAAGCTCTTATTTTACAACGTCAAAATAAATTATTTGGATAATGTTTAATGAATTAAAATGAGAGATTGGACCATTACAATTGTGTAGCTTTACGACAAAAGAAACCTCTTGTGTTGGTCCTTTTTAAAGTCTTATCTTTAAATGTCTGTAAAGAAATAAGATTAAATGAATATATAAACTTTTACCACATTTGTCAACTTATTCGTAATTTTAATATCATTAAGTACCTACGCCAAATAAGAAGTTATATAATATACAGTTTTGTAAACACTTTACCTTTGTTATGCATTGAATGGTACTTCGTGAGATATATCATACTTAATATATGTAGTCAATTAATAGGACATTTTATTACCTATATTATTCGGTTATTTTTTTTTAAATAAAAATAAAAAATATAGTCAATACATAATCCGTAATAATTGGGGAGATATTCAGATAGGAATATTATATTACAATCTGTGTTGCAATATTATTCTGTTATATATTAATTATTTACGTTTTTAAAGTGTTTAGAGTACTAAACGTAATAATATTCAAATAAAGCTAAAATGTTAGTTAGATAGACAAACTTGAATAAGTTTACTCAAGTTAGTGATATTAGTATTGAAAATGTTTCCTTGCATTTTACTAAACTGAAGTAATTTAAATACAAAATTAAGATTGTCATAGACATAAGAAAATGATTTAATTTAATGTATTATTCCTTTTAAGCGATGAAGGTCAATTTATTTCTAAGTTACTAAATGTATAAAAGTTTATATTTAAAATATTATTCAAATGGTTGGTTAATAATCATTTATATGGTAAGTAAAATCGACTTACTTTTAGATAGGTACATTCTTATTTGTGCTGAAATCGGTTTAATGCATTTTACCAAACTACCACAGTTACACTTTAAAACGGTATTAAACATTTTAAAATCGATCATAGAAAAATAGAACGGTTGAGTGAATATAAAAATTAATTCATATTATTACAGCATAATAAATAGTAAATACTCATATTATATTATATTGATAAGAATTATTATATATTTTACAGATTAACATTCAATAATAAAAAAAAAACCAGAAATGTCGTGATGCTGTATAATTAGTGTGGAGTGTATCTCTTCATTGAGTTGGATATTCTACATTTTAACTCGACAATAAATCGTTACATACAAAAAACGATTTCGAGTGAAAACGATCAGTGAGAGCCTATATTTTGAAAAATATTTTATTAGATGTTTATATTGCTATTAGTATTTTATTTTTAAATTATGCATACGAAAAGTTTAATTAATAATTATTACCAAAATCGAATCGCAAATTATAAAATACAATTATTATCATAATATCACAATAGCTGTTATTAATTTAAAATTCAATACTGAAACGTTTATCGATATATACTTATAAATTTGTGGTATAAATATCTTGAAATGAATTTAAATATTTTGAAAATATTTTAATATGTACAGTAAATAATAACATACATAATAACAAAATATTTCAAGTATATTTCAAGTCCCCGTAAATAATATTTTTAAATTACAACAAAATAATTAAAATTGATATTTCTTGATTAAATATCCAATTTTGTTAAATATGAACTTAAAATTCACTTATATAAAAAAAAATTATACCTATGTATTGTGTACTACATTTTCAAACCATAGATCTTAAATTTAAAATTTTATGCATTTTTACTATTGCATAATTTTTATATTCTCATGATTTTGATGAATTTCATAAGAATTTGTAACTTTAAACGTCTATAAAAAAAATATTGCGACTGTATTTTCGATACTTTTGAATTAGTTTAAGAACAACTTATAATGAGGAACATTGTATTATATATTATGTTTTCAAACTCTTTTACACACATACAAGTTATTATCATACATACATTTAAAAAAAACTTAAAAAGTCGAACATTTTAAATGTTTATAAAGAGCACAAAAGAGCTAAAATATAAATATTTAGTGAAAACACAAATATTTCTAATTTATTCATCTGTGAATTAGAACGAAAATACAAAATCGGTTTTAAATTTTATCAATAACCGATTTTGCGTATAAATAGTCAAGTTTTTCCCTATATTTTTTGATATTTTTTGTATTTCTTGATTATTTTGAAAAGTACTGGGAATCTTAATATACCTGCAAGATCTAATTGTATACCTTAAACCACCCTCCAAGTTGAAGACTGATGCATTTTCACTGCTCCTCGAAACCCTCAATGTGACGGTAAACACAAAATAATACAAAAAACAAACCATTGTAAAACTAATACATTCATCACTCCACTTAGAATCTAAAAAAAATGTACATGTTTAATCTTTAGTAAATATATTTTTATTATAACCATTATGTAAAAAAGCCAGTTCTACCTGAAAAATATGAGAACCACACATACATTTTACCTATACATCAGCTTTTTTCAGGTCCATACATTTATGAACTATGAACGTGTAAAATAAACTGTTATAAATAAATCAATTGTAGTGCTGATAATTTGAAAAATGTTATACACATTTGTAATGATATAGTATAAACCAGTAAAATTAGTCGGAGACTATTTTATATTTCTAAATCATTACTTGTTAAATAATTATAACTTGATAATATTACCTCTCTGATTCCTGTGTTGACTTGCTTGTTGCAATTGCAGCTCGTATTCGAAACGTAATGTGATGTGATTGATTTATGTATTAAAATAACTACACTCTTCTTTTCTTTAAATTTAATTGTTTATTTTTATTTAACTTTATTATATAAACACATGAATTATATTTTTACAAAAGTTACACAAATAATTGTATGCGCCTCTTGTATAACGATCTGCGTAGTCTTTTACACTCGCTTGTGAATCCTTATACTCGAAGACGGCAACAACACACTAAGAGTGCTGTCGGCGACTAGTGGTCACCTTATATATCTAATTCTAATACAGCTAAGAATGTGTGCGTGTGTATATGTGCAAATGTGTGAGTTTTATCTTATATTTAAAGCTATCGATTATTATAATTGTTATACATATGTTATTATTACAATTATTATATATATTATTGTATTTTATTGAATACTATTTATTATACATTTAAAATTTAAGATATATGATGGCTAAGCGCACATCATTACACAATGATTTTGTATATATTTTGATTCTCCGGAACACCATAATAAAATAACTGTGACAAAATAGTAAGGCAGGTATTTCAACGACATTTAAAATTTTAATTACGTATATTTTCTTTATTACATATAATTAGGGGTGGGATTTCGATCAACTTTGCATTGTTTTTCAAAACTAGATAGTCAGTGTTTGTTTAAAATATATGTGATATATGTGATATGTTTTTATTTTGCCTCTTTTCGTATTTTTTGACAATTTTCAATTTTAATGTCATTTTTAAATTTTTTTTTCGAGATTTGATGATACTTTAACGCTTTGTTTTTGTAATTGTCTAGCATTAAAGTTATCGAGAAAATTGCAAAAAACTATCAAAGGACATTAAAATGTATGGACAATTAATTTTAAACTAACTATATTTGGTTGTTTTGTTTGAATAAAAACAAATACTTATCTCTGATATTTAAAATTATCAACAATTATTTAAATAAAGATTCAAAAGAAGTTATATAGTTTTCAAAATATTTTGCTTGTATATATATATAAATTGGATCGTATATAAACTTTAAAAATGTTAAGTATAATATGATTCGTGTTTTTATTTTATAATATTTTTAATTTTAAATACAAAAAAAAAATATAGTTAACAAGTATCAAATTAATTTTTATTTCAAAAAAAATAAGAAACATAAGTTGCATGAATATTTTTAAAAAAAATTAATACTTGCTTATGGCTAAATTATATTAAATGAAACGATAATAAAAATATTATAATATTAAAGCTAATACTTTTTATTTATTTTTTTTATTGATCCTCATTTCGACAACTAGGCCATTAGCGCTATTTACAAAGTTTTTTTAATATTAGTTACTTAATGCTAAACATTGGTAGTGACAATAATATAACAAAATAAAACATCAGTTATTTTAAATATAAAAGGTTAAATAAGTTACAAATTTAATTTAAAAATAAATGTATACTTAAATTTCTTTGATTAGATTAGAGAATTTCAAAAAAAAATCAATGATTTGTCAATCAAATGATTTTTCTTCATTATCCCTATTTGGCCCAAGACATTCGTGGAGATGATGACTGATATTGTATTTCTTTGCTGAGTCTCGATATTTAAAACATTTGCTCAATATGTGCTTGATAGAAAGTTGAATACTGCAGGTGGAACATTCAGGAGAATCACTTCTGGACATTAAATAACTATGTGTCAATCTTGTGTGGCCAATACGCATCCTGTTAATGATTTTTGCTAATAATTTTTAATTACGGTAAATATTAAGCTCTTAAATGTTGATATACATACAATTTTGTCTATTTTTGAAGATCCCCTATCCCGCCCGCACACCTTGGAATCGCTACCCTGCATAAACACGCGATTGTAATATTCAAACAACATAATATACATTATAATTTTTTTGCTTCCAACATCTGAACAAAAAAACAAATCATCCAGTGACTTGGGATGTTGGAAAAAATAAAATAATCAGTTGTTTCCACAAAACTTGCATGCATTCTCGTCGTTTTTAATTGTTTCGTTGACAAATATCAACTTCAAAAAAAACTATCAATTATATTAATTGAATTTGTTTAGTTTTTTCGTTACTTGTTACTATTACTCTGCGCCACACCACTGTAACCTACACGATATTTGTCTTAAAATGGATTTATCGAATTAACTGTTAGTCTGTCGACCATAAATTAGGCTACTCGTAAATCTTTCTATTTAGCCACATGAATGAAAATAAACGATTATTCGAAAAAGCTGTTTGGCTGTTAGCCACTCTACAACAATCCATTTCGCTAACTTCGGAGAACCTATATATTTATTCTTTCAATTATCGATTGTCAGAACTCGGAAGGTTATTTGTTAGCAGAAGAAAAAACACAATTTCAATCTATTTGCTGTGTATACAATAATATTTCTGATGCAATTTAAATAGTAGAAGTAACTTTATTCGACTTGTAATACAAGTGTTTTTTTGACATTTAACTTCAACTCACGATTATTGCAGCGGTATATACTGTATGACATTTTTGAAGTACACAATATTATATTAAATTGTATACATTTATTAAATATAATATGAGAATGCAAATGAAAAACAATTTTAATTCTAAAACATCACGAAGTATATATTAAAACTTACTATAGTTTCATGTATATTATTATACATAACCGATATATGTGTAAGTACTGTACAACTTATACAACTTTCGTTTTGTAAATATTTTTATTAAACGAACAAACCAATACTATGTATGAACATGTATTTATAGTTAAGACAAACCTATACAAATTGAAAAATAAATATTTTACGAAATCACAGAAGCACTTACATAAAGTACAGCTCAAATGCAATGAACGGATTCATAAACTAACTTAGAAAGTATTAATAATGTTATATTTTGAACAAATCAATAGAAATGTAATGGTTTTACAGTAATGAGTATTTTTAGTATTGTTGGTTATTATATTTTCGAATACCAGGAGTTTTCCAAATGTTACATAGTATAACATTTAATTGATTAGAAATTGTATTTAGTTAGTACTTCAAACATATTATTCTTTGATTTTCTCATCGACTTTCTTAAAACGGAGAAATCTTTACCCAAAAACTTGTGAGACATTAATTTCTGCTACACGATATTAAAATTAAAGATTACTTTTTTTATTAATACTCGTACTTTGTACGTATTCAATAGAAAAATAATAAATTTGTGTACATGTTTTAAATATAGGTCAGAACTTTTTATAATCATAATATATATACGAAGTTTCAAATTTATTTGTATAATGAGTATAAGTAAAAAAAAAAAATATTTTTATGTCAAGAATAAAATTCCTGTTTAGAAAATAATTTTTTGGTTGGTTTTCTTACATTTTAATTTGAAAATACTATCTGTTTACAGTAGAGCCTAAACTTGTTCCAATAAGGTGACTTATATTGAGTTCCTCTCTTAATAATCCTTTATTTTATTTAATAAATATATGCCCCGGAAGGCATTTGTTAAAAATCCAGTAATGTAGATATAAAGTAGATAACAAATAGTGAAATAAGTAAACAGAAAGAAGTAAAGAGGTAGGACTAAGGTTGGTTTAATAAGCGTAAAATTCTGTGTAGAGACTGGTAATGTCCATACGAGATTAGATGGGTAGGGACAGAGAAAAGAGAACGGTGTCTCGTAGAATGGGAGGAAACACAGAATGAAACAGTAGCTAGTAAATCGGAATAATCGATAGTACCGTTGAGAAGTGTTATGATAAACAAGAGGCCAGCATGATTACGGCGTGAGGTCAAAATTGGGATATTAAGAGTGGAGCGGATAAAGATGTAATTATAAGGTGTGTGATCAATTTTTAATAAAAAGTCAATAAAAGATAGGAAGCGAGTCTTACCAAAAAGTTCTCATCCGGCTCTGGCCTTAATTAGCTGAAGTTGGAGCTGAAGAGTCACTTCTGGACTTAATTGGCTGGAGGTGGCAGACAGGAAGAAGCCTGCTAGCAATTAGCAAACCCTCCCTGGAAGGAAACTAGGCTAATAAATCACTGAGCTGGTTCTGGGTTTGATTGACTAGGGTCGGTAAGGCTGAACAAGCCTATCACCAACGACAAATTGCACCTATATAGCTCCCCCTTCAACTGTGAAATGGAGCTCGAGATAGTGGGTGGACTAGGCGCTCCTGGAGCACCTGGTGAACGGCTGTCGTTACAGTCCATATTTATGAATGCCTATCCCGCGGTAAGCCGTCATGGGTTTGGACATACAGCTGCCACTTATAGAAATGAAGATTGGTCCAAACTGTGTATGACGTGCGGCGGAGATGGATATATGGCGAGGGATTGCAGAAACCCCCTGAACTATGCACAGAGCCCTCTTGAAGGCTACACCAACAGCAAAATGAAAATCAAGTAACTATAACATAATGTAGACGAACGCCACTATCCAAGGGCCACAGTCCTTATTTTTCAGTTAAGGAAACTAGACCCCAGTTCAGGATTACGTCAAGACAATTATATCAAACAAAAAAGATGAAGAAAGAAGGCAACAGAGGAATCCTGACTAACCTAGTTGAAACCCATTTATTATAGACCGAAGGCCAGCCTTTATTCAGGGTGGTTAAAGGCCCCTATTTCTCTACGTATAAATTAACTCTTATGTATTCAACGAAATATGTTCGCATGTTTCTGTCCTACTTATAAGACTTTTTTTTAATGCAATAAACTATGGCGGCTGAGGGATGAAATGACTTAGGTCAATACCACCCTCATTCGTCGATAACTAATGTAAAAAAGATATGAATACCAAACGACCAATTTATACTTGAGGATGGATCACACAAGGCTGAAGTAGAGAGTACGGAAACAGGTGGCGGAGGTAAAGACGGTTGAATTGCGTTTAATTAATCTGAGGATCCTGAGGCTCTTCCCAGCAGTAGCATTCAAGTTATGTTTGAAAGAGAGGGTGGTTGATAGGTAAAAGCCTAGATCTTTAATAAGATAAACGCGTAGGAGGGGGAACTATCAAAATAATATGAGTATAATATGAAGCTTTCGTAAAGAAAGTTATAGAGTGACATTTGTCCATGTTGAAGAGTAAGTTAAGGTGTTGAGTCCAATAGAAGAAGGCATCCAGTTCAGCTTGTAATAAAAGGCAATCAGTGGGAGAGTCAATTTTACAAAAAAAATTTAAGTCATCAACAAATAAGAGAACCTTAGCAAAAGAGAAACACTTATTGATTGAATTAACAAATACAATAAAAATAAGAGGACTCGGTGACCTCCTTATGAAACATCAGAGGGCACTACTGATAATTCTAAAATTGCTCCGTTTAGAGTAATAAATTGTTTACGAGATGTTAAGTAGGATGTGAGCCAGAAGATGAGCGGATGGCCGATATTGAAGGAGTCAAATGTGGTAATGAAAAGCCCATGATCTACTGAATCAAACGCTTTTTTGAAGTCGATAAACATTGAATCAACTTTACTTTATTATTAATAAGTTACGCTGTTTGAGTTAAATATAAATTCAGTACCTATACAGTAATCATATATTTTTTTTTTATACAAATAATTTTATTTAATACCCATTTAATTACTTTTTCAATTAATTTATTGATTCAATTGAAACAAATTGAGCAATAAATGTTTAAAAAAAGAATCCTTGGGTGATTAAGAGGTACGAATTCAAAGTAAATTAGTTTCCCAATAAATAAAATTTAATTGTTGGAATTTAAAAAAAAAAAAAAACTATTAAATATGTAATAAATTATAAAACTAAACAAATCTATAAAGGTGTTTAAAAAAACCATTCATATTATATTAATTATATATTTGCATTTTGAATTTTAAGAATATTTCATTTATTCCGTTTTAAAATTAAAAAAGTGTTTTGTATATATTTTTAAATTAAATTGTGTAAATAAAACCGTATTTAAATTTAAATTATATGTATATATATATATATATATATATATATATATATATATATATATATATATATAT
>JACXSJ010000356.1:0-13703 GCA_014851325.1 Pentalonia nigronervosa
CTCAACACACTCATCAAATGTTGTTGATGAGTCCATATGCTTTTTGCGCACTAGATGTGGTCTATAATCATCACCGTACCGTAGGAAATAATAGTATGAAACCAACCTATCCAAAGGTTTGCGTAATAATTGAACATAATATGGCTTCTTGTACCCATATCTTTAAATAGAATCAATAAATGCAACTAAAACATAATATTTATATGCTAGGAAATTAATCAAAAATTACCTCTCAAAATCAATATATGCAAAATGGCCATGATAAAATGCAGGCCGCGTCCAACGGGTAGTATTATCAATGAACCGGAACTGAAAAAGATAATAATTGTTAATTTAAATACTTAGTTTGAGGAGGTTGTGACAGGGTTTCTTAAATAATGATACCTGATCGTAGATTGAAAGCGAATGTGAATTGGCTGTAACATTGACATGAAGAACCCGAAAAGCATTAAAGGAATGCAAGTCATAAGCCACATTGACAAAACTCGTGGATCCGGTCTTAGGCACCCTATTGTAGATTACCAGAGGCATTTGTTCTTCTAGAATCACGACAGGGTTTTGGTGGTACTGCGCGGCAGATGAATCTGTTATACACACAGATTGACAATGACTTGCATGCACATGAAAAATCATACTTTTAATATAACAAATAAGATGGGTATATCAGCAAAAATTTTACTTTAATTTGTAGTGCAAGCCTACTACATTTGATATCATCTATGTACTTGTAGTTATCTGAAGAGAATTATGTTACACAAAATATGTGATAGTACCCTCAGATGTGTATCATAGAATAGCTTATATACCTATCTATTTTGTCATAAGTACTAATGGCTATTGACTATTACATTGTTATAACTTATAAGTAGGACTCGAATATATGCAAATGCATATTCTTTTACAACTCGCCTAGAATAATTTTTATTAAAAATATCGACATTTCATAATGAGTAGATTCTATGGTTCAATTTTTGTTTATACATATTTTTGCATATTTAATGAAAATGCATATTAATTGCATATTTTTGAATAGTTACATAAATGTTGCATATTCTACAAATAATAAATATTAATCATTATCATTCTATCTTCATTCATTAAAATAGTCATATTACATCTGTATAAATACCTACTGTTGATAGTAAAAAACCTATTATACATAGATAAATTATTGACAAATGATAAAAATTGTTGGATTTTCAAGTGGTAAATTTATAAGTATGTACTCGTATTCACATTAAATAACAGTATATGACAAATTTTTCAGTCGAAAACTTAAAATCGATTTTTATTACCTCATGCTGGTACTCGTCACATAATAATAATTTAATATAAATCGTGTAATACTTGTGTATATTTAGATTTTAATAATAATATTATTGTATAATACTTTTAAACACAATTTCATAAAAAAATGTTATTTTGCATATTTTATAGATTTTTGTTGCATATAAATCTAGGCCTCACTTATAAGTAAAACGTAACAGATTTGTTAGTACATACCAAAACGATGATAATTACTATCACCACCTGCCAATTTTGCTACAGCTGCTTGAATTTGAAAATGCTGTTCGCGCAACAATGCGTGGTATGCAATCATTGCGCCCAACACTACTAAAATGCCTAGTATCACAAGTACAAGTAGGTACACATGTACCATTTTCTGGTGTCTGACCCTGAAAAACATTGTGATTAAAGAGTGGAGAGCGTTGATATTGTTTTTGTCGAATATGAAGTCTCAACAGTAGTAAGGGGTGGTAATTGTCAATTGTATAATGTGAACATAGTTATCCATCTCTGTCACTTCAATCGACAAACTTCCAGAAAACAACTATAAACACAAAAGTAAAACATTGAGAGATTATGAATAATCACTGCTGAATTGTAAATATACATGTATTTCAAAATGTGTAAGTGGTGGTATTCACAAAACTATGAAAGAATAAAAAAAAAATTGCACCTACCCATAATTTGTCAAGGATATCGCCTGCGCCCAACAAACGCGATCGTCGTGGATACAAAAACTAGTGGAGACTGCGTGGAAATTAATATTGATGTAGGTAATCGGAGTGCTGATCCTCTTCGGTTAACCGGACCCTATTGTTATAAATCGTTTGTACTTGATAACAACAATAGTTAGAAACCGTTTCGGTGAACAGAGAAAACTGTTCGCTTACCGTGAAATGAAATATATATTATTCGTTTATTGCCGATGTAGACGGACGGCTGTAGAGATAATATTAATTGATTAATTATTGTGTAGACTGCGTGCATTTAAGTCATAGACGTATAAAAATCTTTAAATGGCAATGATTCAAATATTTATGTAATATTAACGGGGAAAAGCAAAAATGAATTGTTATTGTTTGTAACAAGTGACAACGGTGATAAGGCGTCGGCTGCAGTGATAACGTCAATTACATCGGAATAATAGCCACAGATAATAAAGAAACGGATGAGCCTCACCCGTAGATAATATTATAGATTTCTTTATTATCTATGAGTGTCAATTTGTATTTTTCGCTAGAAAGATTAGGGCCCTATAGATAATTATATATATTATCATATTATCTATATTAAATAATATTAATTATTGCATATAGTGCCCACGATTAAAGAAGGCCACCTTTAATCACGATAGTGCCCCAGAAAGAGCTGATTTTAGGGCTACCAGACGATGAGACGCCAGTAGTCTACTGGGACCTAAACTAGGGATGGAAAGTTTCGTTCAGTTAGGTGAACTAGGTCGTTCGTTTATCGTTCACTAAACTGAACTAGTTCAAATGAACGATATATGGTAAGATTAATGTATGGTTCTAAATCGTTCACTGAACGTTTACATATTTACATGAACGTATCGATAGTTGATAACCTTATTATTTATTTATTATTGTTATTTATTTTTATTAAGGAATCGTCGTTTAATGTGTTTGTGTGTTGTGTAGTCAATTGTGGTTTTAATGTGAATTTTACCTAAAAGATAAAAACAAAATATGTTACATTTTTTAAGTTTTAACAATTCAAATACTTGGAAGTATGAAGAAAATACAAAATAATATATATATATATATATATAAATACATAGTCGTTTATTTTTTTGGGAATTCCAAGAATTAATATTTGCATTAAAAATAACATCATATTTTAGTAGTAGGCTTATGAGATTTGTGTATACTAATATATTGTATAATGTGTAATATGGTTTCATTAAAATATTAAAACTGATAAGAGAAGTGACTAAACCAATAACACGTTCGGCCTGGTACAAGTACAACTGTGGTATATAGAATTGTATGTAATCGTCGGTGAACAGCTGTTCGTATTCGTTCATCGTTCATTAGTTCAATTTTCATTATCGTGTACGCCGTACAGTGGTACCGGTTGAACGAAACGTTTCAATTGACCGATTTATTTTTCATTATCGTTCGTTCATTATCCAATCGTTCGATGAACTAGGTCGTTCGTGAACGACACATCCCCGCAGTAGACACCGTACCGTTTACCCAACACCACGACTGCAGACAGCGTACCAATGTACTATATAGTACTGTCAACGGTGCGGTTGTACAGTGCCCACCACAAATGCGATAACGATAATGTACAGTTTGTAATCATGGAAATACGATAGGCGATTAATAATTATATAAATATTATTAATTAATAATTCTGTAGATTCCTGTGTATGAATTATACAAACCGACGAGGTGATCTTCTACACCGGTGACCGGCGGTAGACTGACGCCCGGTGCTTCGCAGATTATTGTTTATGTGATTTCGTAATCCGTATTATTATTATTATTGTTAATCGTGTTTTATCGATCATTGTATTACTGTAATATTATTTAATATTTAAATTAGTAATCGTAATAGTCGGTCAAAAAGTCCATTTTGAAAAAAATCTGAACAGAAAGTCCAAGCACGTTTTTATTGTTAGATTAAAAGTCCAAAGAGGAAACAACGAATGGTGATCAAATATAATATTGTATAAGAAAATTATTTTTTTTTTTTTTTTTAATTTAAATTTTATGAATTAATTACCATTATTATTGTAGTGTGAACTGTGTTCGTATTGACTAAATACATTTTATTATTCCAATAATATTTGTAAACTGTAGGTAGGTTTAAAGAATAGTAATCAAATATAAACTATAATATTATATGAGAAAATTAATTACATTTTTTAAATAAATAGGAAATTTTGTATTTTTGGACTTTTTATCCAACTTCTTTCAAAATGCACTTTTCGTATAGGATTCATTTAAATGTATGATGCCAAAGCCAAGTGCATAGGTCCACCTTCTTTGGAAAGGTTCACAACTGCACAACTCTTTAGCTGAAAGAAAATCTTAATTCAATATAATCGGCACTGTTGTTCATGTGTTCAACATAAATCATTAGCTGGATTATTTAGTTATGAATTATGATTTCATGAACAAATATCAAAGTACCTATGCATTTGTAATATTTTATATATTTTCATAGCGATACCAACTTTAGAATATTTTGTTTTATTAAATTGATAAATTCTTAGGTTTATGATATTTATGTGTGCATTTTATAATATAATTCGTCCATCTAATGTCCAATATACTTGCTAGGTTCTTTTTATAACTAATAGTTTCTTTAATATTAATATTTAAATATTATCCAAGATCAACAATAATTATACAACGGTAATTTTTTTAAATGTTATAAATTTATGATGTTTATATTTTTTTATGAGTTCTATTTGAATATAATATATACAAAGTATTTTTGATGCCTTAATTATACTCGTGGTGTCTATACACCTATCTATTTAAAAATTTTAGTTTCTAGGACTTTCTAAATTTCTTTTCATACACAATATAGTGGTACATAAACACATTACTAGCATTACTTATATCTCTTAAAATATATGTTACATAAGTAACAATTTGTAGTAGTTAATTAATATTGCTTTGAAGAAAAACAAAGTAGGTACCTAATACAAATTATTATAATTTATAATAAAAGTATTTTAAAAGAAAGTATCAACAAGTACCCATAGGCATAGGTTCATTTAATTTATTAAACCTGAAAAAAAACAATATTGTTATAAATTGATAAAAGGATGCCGATATTCTGTAAAGTTAGGTAATAAAAAATCCTAGAAATATGAATCGCTACATCTATACATATGTGACCAGATTTCATTGCAGAGGAAGTCTTTATTGAAGATCTTATCTATGCATTTGTTTATTTTACCTTATTATATGCTAAAAAAAAGTACAAAATATGAATTACAACAGTCGATGAAATAACCAACACTTGTCACAAGTATTTTTATGATTTATTAAATTCATTGGGGAAGTTGGTGCATATCCATCTCCTCCCTCCCACAATTATGCTATAATAACATAATATACCATATATTCTTCAGTTCGCCATTAGCAATTAATTAACAGAAAGAACTAGAAAGTTGAGACATATATACCATATAGAAACATAAAACAAAAATTCTTGAAAATAATAATTATTATTGAAATGATTTTCTACTATCTTGACCAAGTTGTATCAATTTGGTCAGACAGAAAACAGTAGATGATACATCAATCACCATGTAAATTAGGGATCACCAATTAATATTTTTGGAGGAAATTTAATTTGAAGGAAATCAAGTTTTCGAGGACCACCAAAATTGTATGATCATGTTTATCCAAAAAAAGTAAAGGGGAAATAAAAAAATGTAATTAAAATTTATGAAAACCTTATTTAATTTATCATAAAAAAATAAATAGATTTTCCTATCTGTGGGCCAGATTAAATTTGTATACTGACTGCCATTTGGTAACCCCTGATATAGATGAAACAATTTTTTTAGATGTTGATCAAAATGCTACTGTCTCTTTTTTTTAAAATCTAAAATTGTAATAATTGTACTAACATTTAATAAGTATGAAGTAAAAAACTTTTAATTTTATCTACAGCTATTTTCATACTTAACTGCAAGTTGGAAATTTTACTGATAGTGCTCAACAATATTTACAATTACTTAATGTATAAATTTATATAAAAGATAGAAAATTTTTCAAATTTTTATGTTTTATACCATATAAAATTTTAATAACTATAAATCTAAATATTATAATATCTTTCAATCATTCAAACATTTTTACCTTAAAAATCCATACGTTCATACTAATAAAGAGAAAATAATTTTGTGATTAACAAGTATTCAATTCATAATTACAAAATATTTAATAAAATAATCAAAAATAAATAATAATATTTAAATAATTAAGAACATAAAAAAGATAAAAAGAAAATATTTGATTTTTTATTCAAGTCATTCAATAACAATAGTGGTATTACAAAATATTATTATCCATTGTTAGTTTTTATTATACACGGTTTTACATTGGTTTTAAAGTACATGGTACATAGTATTCTGTTATAACATTTTCTAATAGAAAATGAAAATTATACATTATAATATTACACTATCAATAATTTAGTTGTCAATAAATTTTGTCTTAAAATAAATAAATTTTATATTATATGTATTTTATAAATTGATTTTTTACCAAATTGGATATCAGTGGTTACAATGAAGTGATTTCTTAATTTACCCTAATTAAAGACTAGAAGACCTTAACTATAACAGTAGTATTTAATAAGTAATAATATAGAATGATTGAGGAAAATATTAACTACTGTTAAACATTTTTGTAGAAAATGATTTATAAAATACAATACTGAGAAAATATAATCATCAGTCATCAATAAACAACATAAATTCAGCAACAATAACACAATTTATCAATTATACTACCACTAATGGTGTAAAACAACAAAAACTAAATATAGTTTAAGTTCAATTATAATATAATTATCACAAGTGTAATACATAAAATATATTTTTAATAATAATAGTTTAATAACAATAGTTAGATTTTTTTAGTTTTAGATTTTAGTATTTTGTACTTTTCTAATAAAACGGACTGTCATGAAGACTGCAACAATATTAGCTACACAAAATACTTATAGATATTGGTAAACTAATAATGAAATGCTCATTCACGCATCCATTAACTTAATATAAGGGTATGGATGGTGATGATTATGGAGTTCGGTGGTCAATGGTACAGCAGACCTTCTAGGATAAACAACAAATAGTGCCAGTTGTATGATAGAAAGCATACATCCAACAGCATTTGGGTACTGTAACAAAAACAAATCCATCAATGAAAGACACATTAATACTTAATAGTATTATAAAAAATGTCTACCATTTTCACTATTACTTATAGTTTTACTGGTGACTAATAAAATAATAAAAAAAAATGTTGTTAATGCTTAACTAATAATTTATACTATAATACAATCAAAAATATATTGTAGTGTAAAATTATTTTAACAATATAACTAATAATAATCATATATTACCATAATAAATTTGTCACGTAACATCCGGCCATAAACTAACCACTGAGTAGAAACAAGGAATGTCATTACAATCAATGGCAGCGGCATTGACTCTGTATTTTTAGTTCTTATCACATGAATCTATAAAACAATTGTAAATGTGGTTAATAATCATTAATATTTAGTTTGGTTTGCAATATTGTTTATAGAATCTATAATGGTATTTCTTATTAATATGTATATGCTATTATGAGCTTGACACTTACTAAATTTGAAAATGGTGCTGCAAAAAACAACATAGTAGTCAGAGAACATAAAAGTCCAACACGGTCTATAGCATCATTAGTGGTCGTGGAGATAATTGATGTGTCTGATATATCCAAAGGTGTTACTTTCACTACCTCCACTGTTCGATGTTGATGTAATTCTGCGGATGACCCAGTACTTGACTGCCTCCGATTTACATTTGTGTAAGTAATATACACAATCCATGCAATGACGGCAACAGCTGATACTACATAGTGCATAACTCGTTTCTAAAGTACCGAGAGCAAATATATTATTATATTATAAATCAATAGTTAAAATATGAAACATTTCAAAAAATTTATAACAAATAAGTATACCTATTCAACAATAACAAAAATAGAAAGTACAGATTTTGTGAAAAATAAAATTATTCTAATATTATCAATTCTAATTGTACAATTTTAGATAAATGTAAAAAATATTTCATTTATTTTATAATATAACACTGATTTATGTAAAATGAAAACAATTTATATTTAAAAAAAAATTACAATACTGTCCAATATAAACTTGTATAGTTAAATTATATCTTAATTTGCATACATAAACAACATAATTTATCAAAAATTTTAAATTTAATATGAGATTTTCTACAAAATTATTTAACTTTAATTAGAAGGTAATGAATGTATAGAACAGATAGCATACTTTACATATTTGTTTTGAGTAACAGTAAAAAAAGACCATCAAGAAACAAATTTATTTCATGTAACAATTCTGTAATTATATGTTCCATAGTAAAAATAGGTCTTTTTTGGTTTGTCATATTATTTTTTTGAACAAAGTATTTTAGATACCAAAGTTTACCAAATAACAATACGTTATTGTATCATTGGAGAAACTCCACATACTGATTGACTACTGACATAGCAACCAAATGCAGTGATGAAAGTTTGTGTATTGTAATGATCCTCATTATTAGTATATAAAATGATAGGTATTATGTACAAATATGTAGTCACTGACATTTGACTTTGAGTATCAATTATATTATAGGAAAGCGTAAGCGTAGATCAAAGGTGACACTAAGAATAAAATACATCTCTGATTGGATGGACATCATTATAACAAGGTGACTCCAATTAACTTAAATAGAAAAGTCATAGAGATATTGCGAAAGTTTGAGATTAGAGTCGAGGAGAGTATGTACTTGTAGATCAGAACTGGACGTTTGTTATTATTAATAAAAATATTTCAGTGTTATGTAAATTTGTATATCTTTATTATACCTCTAATTCAATTTCGAGTGCTGAAACAGACACATTACAAAAATATCTTGAAAGCTTTAATCTATTTGAATATATTTATTGAAATGTTTTTGTAAATAGCATAAAATCTCCAAAAATATCATTTTTTCAGAAACAACTACAAATTTTTAACCTCAGATCTTAGGGTAAAAAAGTACTTTATATGTTTTATATTTTAGATGCTATATAGAGTGTTCCAAATTATATGTGACAGTACATTTCAGCATCACATATTTAAATTAGCAAAAAAATGATCTATGTAAAAATCTTTTCGAATCATATAATCTAGATTAATTTGATATTAATTAAATTTTATTAACTATTATGGAGAGATTTTAGGTGTAACTTTTAAAATTCAAATAGGAACCTATATTTTTGAATGAATTTTGACATGTCTTTTATATTTATGCGTTAAAAATTAAAGAAGCTATTTACATTTTAATTTGTAAAATGCTATCAATGAATAATAATAATAATAATAATATACATTTGTGCTTCTATTATATATTAATGCATTGTTGTATAATCTTAATAATCTGTGCAATATCATTATCAATTTATTACAGTAATAAAACGCATGTTTGGAATCTTAATTTAGTTTTATATTACATAGGTAAATTCCATAGAGTAAAGGTTAATTCACATTATTGTATTATTTGTATTGATTGATAATTGTTGAGACGATCGTCATAATTAGACAGTGAAAGCGTAGGTGAAGAAAAAAACTCATCAAGCAATACGTACGAAATATACGAAATACAAATAATATGGACCTATTGTACTTTTTATAATCAATACAATTATTTTAATGGTTTTTCTCTTCATTATAATTGTATATTATAATATTTATTAATTATAATATGAACATAATCATACAGTAATAAAATATTAACTTAAATAATAATTATTCCAAATTGTTGTACAAATAATATTGTACAGCTTACACAATTATTTAAAAATAATATATACAAATACCTCTTTTTTTTACAGTGTTGATACCTACCTAAATATGTTTTTAATTTAAATAATAACATACCTACCTATATATCTATTTTGTTTGAATAAACTTAATACAGTGAAACTTCGGTATCTTGAAGTTTCCGTATGTTGAATTTTTTTTCAGTCCCGATCATTTTTATTTCAAATTTTATTTATGTTTTAAATTCCCTCGCTAACTCGAAGTTTCAATATGTTGAATTTTTTTTTTTTGGTCCCTAACAACTTCGAGATACTGAAGTTTCACTGTATTAAATATACCATTTCTAAATACTGCAAAATGACAATATTGATTAAATTTCATGTTCAACACTATGTTAAATGATGCATTAAAATCAAACAAATTTTGAAAAAACACCACCTTTTTACAACATAAAGATATGATTACACTAATATTAAATTATAGTAACTAGGACTTGGACGTTGTTACATTTATTAAAGGTTAGTAAAGGCTACAACTTGACTTAGGGACTTAAGGCTTTAAGTTTACACAAACAAGTTTAAAAATATGACCAAATATGCATTTAGAACAAAACAATTTTGACTGAAATTTTTGAAATATATTTTATAATTATTTGTATTATCAATTTTCCTCTTTTAAATAATTATATTGCTACAGCATCAATGCCTTTGAATAAAATAAAAACTATAGATTAATAGGAAAGATAGAGCGCAAAGCTATCATATAAAAGTCATACAATATTTATACAATATTGGTAAAATATACTTAAATATTGTATAGTTATTTTAATTTCTAAACTATATTTATATAACCTTTTTTTTTGCAAGAATAGTTAAAGAAAAAGCACTAAAAAGCTAGATAATAAGTAAATATGCTTTAATAAGTAAAAACCTTAAAATGTGCAAAATAAAACTGTATATTATTATAAATATTATAATACAAATTATTATTTTAATTGTAACATCAAAGTCCCAATCATGACATCTAAACATTTAGTAGGTACAGTGAAGTAGTGAAAGGGGTTCAATGATGCCTAGGCACCATTGTGAACATTAGTATCTATTAGTTATATTATGTTAATTTTTATTTAAAGATGTACATAGTTATAAACTGTCATTTAAGGTAAATCGAAAGTCAATTTTAACATAAAAGAGGGGCACATCTCTTAAAATTGGCTAATCTTAGGTTCGAGTTGGTAAAATATAAGTAGGCAGGTATTTTAATGGTTTAAATAAAATAAAATTAATTATTTCCAATACTTAACAGTTGTAGTTTTCTTCAATTAATGTTTTAAAAAACATTTCAAGGATGGTGTGCTTGAAAAAGATTACTAAAAATCATGGTTTATAAATGTTTACCATACCACTGAGTAGGTATTTTATGATATCAATTACATCAGTAAAAGTCAGTTTAAATCTATCTCTGGAATTAGGACAATTTTAAAACTTTTAATTTTATTTCAATAAATGTGAAGATATTAACTGAAACATGTACAATTTTTGATATGTAAGGACCAACATTTATTAATATAAAGATATATTAGTGTTGTCATTTAGTAAATTTTAGTATATTACAATGAGCAAGTCATCCAAATATGTATGGTAAACTATTAAATTTAAAGGCAAATTCATTATTTTAAAAGTCAAATCCTTTTTTTGAAATAAACAGTTTATATATAGTTACAACATCTACATCCTGTTTATATCTAAATTATCTGAAGATATGTAGTTTATATTAGTTGAAGTTATAAGAATTATTGATCTTTAAAATCTCTTATAAATATGAGGGCTAAATCAAATTTTTATCTATTCTTAGTGGTATAAAAATTAATATTGTATAATGTTTATGTAATTGATAAATTTATTAACATTACCGCTTAGAATATAAGACTAGATTAAGAATTCTATATTTACATACCTACTAATAGAATTAAACGTGTATTTAAGAGTTTTCAAGTTAAATAGACTTTGAGTCAATATTAATTTAATTAAACACCAATAAACTAATAAATTTGGGAATTACTAATTAGTATTCTGTAACACTAAAACACTATTCACTGTTGTCACTTGTCTGTTGCATAGATTAAGCATTTAAACATTTTAATCTAAGACTATTGACACTTGTCTTTTTAACTGTTGTATAAGAATTATGAAGTAAAAAGTGACAAGCATTAACAATTATCAAGTATCTACAAGCACTACGTGCAACCACGTATTATATATATTTTTATTATTATTATTATTAATTAATGAATATTTTAATGTATACAAGAAAAAATTAATTACATGAATTATCTACCTTTTTAAAGCTTGATGAGTTTATGAGTTGTGGAAATTATTTATTGTTCTGTGGTACCTAACCAAATATTAGTGGGCATCATTATTATAGTATTGATAAAATAACATGGTATAAGTAGGTACCTATCTTCACAGTTATAATGATCACGGGTTACAGAAATTAAATTAGAAGTAAAATTAGGACATCACATTACATAACATAATACCTATCAATTATTATCAATATTAATAATCGCTATTCACTAATACAGTTATGCGTTTTCGTTGTCTTTTATTACTGTTATAAAGTGATAGCATACAAATTATATTTTTTATATTTAAGTGCAAAGTGTACAACAGCAAATAGAAGCTCATACGTATACTATTATAATCACTAATTGTTGACATTTTACAAATTAAAACCAAAATTCAAATGTCGATAGCTTCTTCAATTATTGACACATCAATGTAAACAACTTGTCAAAATTCATTAAAAATTAAACTTTACATGAATATTATTTAAAAATATAGGTTACCATTTAAGGTTTAAAAGTTACTCCTTAAATCTCCAACTTCTAATATAATAAAAAAATATTCAATATCTAAATTGTCTAGATAATATGATTTCAAATCGATTTTGTATAGGTTATTTTTTCCTAATTTGAATATTTTATAATAAAATCTGCTGACACATATAATTTGAAACACCCTGTATATTTATAAAATTGAACTACAAGAAAAAAATGTAAAGTAGTGTATAAGTGCTTGCATATTTTGTGCTTTTTAGGGCTATATGTCATCATGAAATTATTTGTTGGTTAAACTATCAACATTTTAGACTAATTTTATATTTAAAAATGGCTTTTTGAATAACTTACTTTTTTGGACGTGTATCTGTAGTATATCCATGTGTATATCACAAATAACATGCAACCAAAAGCATTAACTGACACTAATGTGCTGTTGGCCAATATCATACCATAATACAGCCACAATGAACACCTAAAATATTTGAGTATAATAATATTAATATTAATTAATTTTTAATAAGAATAGTGATTGGAGATAAAAAATAAGTATTTCGGTAACAATTATAATATATTGTTAGTACTAATAATATACTTGTATAATAATTATGTAGGAGGTAAAAGTGTAATCAACAAATTAATTTACCACAGTAATTAAGATGTAGCTAATTCAAAAGTTAAAATATAAAATAACTTACGAGAGAAATCCAGTGACAAATGGTACTACAGACTCGTTTGATACTTTGCCCTTCTTCATGAAATTAGCACATATCAAACTGTAATACAACAATGTCTGTGTGAATAATCATAAGCGTGCGCAGACCATGCTGGCAGGGGAGGCAGAATGTAATAAAAAATATATTTTATAGTATATAGTTAAATATTATTTTGGTTATTACTTTATTAGTTAGTTCAATTAATATTAGTCATGGAAGTATTTTATATAAAAAATATATTATTATAATATTATGTTTTTTAAAAACAATATTTGGAAGAAAAC
>JACXSJ010000357.1:0-24754 GCA_014851325.1 Pentalonia nigronervosa
AATGCAAGACAAACTGGAAACTGAACACGTTTTAATCGTATCCGACGTATTACGCTAGCTGATATCATTGATTTTATTATATTTGTGTTTTGTAATGTTTCAAATTTTAAATTGTAATGACCTTTCTTTTACCTTCTATGCTTCTGGCCTTCTAGATTTTTAAGTTTTAAAAATTGTCTCTTCAGTAACTTTGAGCCCCTGCTATAAAGTATAAAGGACGGTCTTACTCGTTTTAAAATCAAATCGTGATTCATAGGTTGAACTGCTGGAGTGACGTTTTAAAAATACACTTTGGTTCAAAACATAGAGAGTAATTTGCTCTATGGTTAATACCTTAAATTGATAAATATTTTCTGATAACAGTATCGCACCCATACGATAATAGACAGTTTATTTACATTTTACATAATAATATTAACAAAATGTCTAATATTAATATCGACTGTTATTTTATTCTTATACTAGGTTCATTGTATTTATTTAATACGCAACAGTTCACATATTTTGTGTTGCATTACATTAATAATTGCTAACATTGTGAATTCACAGTACAACGTTATTTGGTGTATATTTTTTTATCGAAAGAAATGATCAAAAATGATAAAAGGTAGGTTATATAAACTAATGAAAAGGTTTGCTTAATTTATCATCAATTATGACAAATAAATTAATATAAATGTTACAGAAAATGCTGAAGTTATAAAACCATCTGAAAAAATTGATGACTTTTTGTTGTCACTGTTTAAGGCATTGGACAGACAGAAATCTAAAGATGATCGTAAAATAGTAGAAAAAAAAGTAACCTATTTTTTCATAATTATTATTCTTTGTCCTTTTATATGGTATTATAATATATTGGTAATTATCAAATAATACAAACATAATATATTATTTTTTTTTAAATTATAATGTTGTCTATGTTAAGTCAGATTTATGGCTATCTACTCAGATAGAGTAGATAACCGTGGTCAGATTTAAACCAACAATTAAAATCAATTATTTTTTACTCAAAATTTATCTTTACACATGAAATATTTATATTTTGCCGTCATATTATTTAGAGCATAGTTATTTGGATAAATGATATAGAAGATGCATATTCTGCACCAAAACCCATTTTTAATATACAGCCACCAATTATAAAACATTGACCTATAAATTATATTTCATTATAAATAAATAATTTTTTTTGTGTATTAGATTAGATTTTAAGTACAACATTTATTTTGTTTTTATTATTTTACCAGACAACATTATCACATTTTTTAAAACAAATTAATTCTATGAAATTATTTTTATTGTGAGATAGGAAATAAATAAAGTGTAGATTTGAGGTGGCTTTGGTTAGAAAAATATAGAAAATAGTCTTGTTGTGACCTTATGTTGTATCCAAAACTAAATTTTATGCTTGCTCTTGATTTATAGCAAATATTTAAAAATAGCTATAAAGACTTAATATATATTGTTACCTATAGTACTTCAGGACTTGCATAATTACAAACATACTGCAATCACTTTATGTTTGTTTAAACAACTCATGCATTTGATAATACATTTCAACTAGTCTTAATGTTGAATGTTAAAAGTATTATTATATTACATAGGTAATGTACAAAGAATTCAAAATAATAATCATAATTTTCTATAAAGGTGGTTGTTCGGAGGTTGCCTCCAACCATGACTGAAGAAAGATTTCTCAATGAAGTATCTCCTCTACCTGAATTCAATTACATGTATTTTATACCTGGTGATTCACATGCAGCACCATTTCATCATTCAAGAGTGTATATAAATTTTCTTAAAGAAGATGATATGTATATGTTTACCGACAAATTTGATGGCTACGTATTTGTTGATGACACTGGTAATAAATGACTTTTTATTATGAGTGATAAAATTACATTTTAATACTTTTGTAGGTGACGAGTATCCAGCTACTGTTGAATTAGCACCTTATCAGAGGATACCAAAAAAGAAATTAGATAAAGATGCAAATTGGGGTAAGATACATGAGAATCCAGTGTTCTTAGAGTTTAAACGTAATTTTGAACAGAAGACTATTGACACTACATTAAAAACTACACAACACTTTTTTGAATCTGTTGAAGGTAAAGTAAAAAATTATTTGGCATTTGTAAAAAATGTATTATGTTTGATAATTTTGCTTTCTTAGATAAATCTCAAGAACAGGACTTAAGTACACCATTACTTGAATATTTAGCAAAGCAGAATGATAAGCAACGTATACGAGTAAGTCAAAGAGACGAACGCCGTAAAAAAGTATTTATCAGAAAACAGGAAAAAGAGGATGTTTGGAGAAACAAAAAAGTGGAAAAAGATATTTTTATTAAACCCAAACCAATCATCAAAAGCAACATAATTAGTAAACGAGTAATTGATGAAAAACCATTAAAAGATACAAGCCAAAAGTATGCAAAATTTGATTTTTTAAGTTAATTTTTTTTTATTGGGTAAAAATAGTGGTATTAAATTAATATTTTAGGTGTGACATTGAATGATAGTTCAAATTTTGTATCAACTTGATTAAAGAAAATATTAGGTTTCTGATGGCTAGGTGTAAAGTACCCACTAAAATGTTAAGTGTTTAGTCAGTTTTATGACAGAATGTAATTGTTTAGTACTATTTTACTATTGGAAATGTCCATTCATTAACTTGTATACGAAATTATTATAATTTTGTATTTAAACTCTGTGGTGATCCTCATAAATAACTAAAAAGAAAAAACCAGGGAGATCACTCTGCTGCATAGTAGGTTTTGACTGTCTAATATACTTTATCATTGAAGAGTTTTTTTTTTTTTTATTGTATATTCTTTTAAAAGATAAAAAAATGTTTCTGAACAGAAATAGTCTGTCAGCTTACATTTTATTATATATTTATGTTGCTATTAGTAATTTACATTTCAAATAGTATTACGGTAGCCGCAGGGGCATATACAAGGTTGATGTAGGGGTCCGATCCCTACATAGTCTTTTTTTATTATTTTAATGTGCAGGTACATAATCGCCTAGGTTTAAAAATTTTTATTCTGTAATAATTTCTTAACAATTAATCCCCCATCCCATACAAAAGTTATGTGTACGCTACTAGGTAGCCTGTAGGCTGAACTACATTTTACCAAAAAAAAATTTTTTTATAAGCATTTTAAGTTCAAAATTAGTCATAACCTCAAAAAATTGCAAATTATTTTGTAGTTTAAAATTTATAAATTGTTATATTTTTATAGGTAAAGATTTAAAATTAAAACAAGGTTTCTCATAAGTAGTGGTTAGTGTAACCCAAAACTCTAAAAAATATATTAACATGGTTGTTTTTTATACAATATTAGTTATTTCTTTGTAATTTAAAAATATTATTCATGGACACTTGAAGTTTTTAAAGTATATTATTAAATTTTATACACATAACGACATTTTCAAAACAATATTTTTGGCAAAAATTAATTTAACTTACTGTATTTATTATTAATAGTAAAATGAATTAACAGCAATATCATAAAATATACTTAGTGATATAGGCTTTCAGACTGTCTTTGCTCAAAATTGTTTTTGTATACAATGATTTTATATCATTGAATTCAAATTTAACACATCTATTACAATGACCCACTTGATACTGTACAGCAAAGAAAACCCACTTGCTGACCTTTTTATAATTGTGCCTAAGTAAATCTTTTAAATTTCTGTAAGAATAAGTTATCTTCATAATCTTGTATAAAAATTTTAAGTCTTTCTACTTAAAACAAAAATTGTATCAAACATAAATAGAAAAAAAAACTATAAACAGCCTAAAATTTCTAATATCCAAAAAGCACAAAAAAAGACAAAATACTTTGAAAATTATATCATGTCAATGCTTATATAATTATTTGGTAAAAATGTTAAGTTTCTACAGTTTTTTATTTTTGAATTATATCAAAAATACAAAATCAATTTTGTCAAAAACTGTTTTTGCCTAAAAACTCAGTTTTACCACTTTATATTGAAAATTATTAAGAATTAATAACCTAAAATGAAGTAAAATAAATCATAGGAAAGACTTACTTTACTTTTAAATTTCTAAAATACCTACTAGAGTCAACGTAAAACAAACTGGTGATTAGTGACTGCTCCACCACGAGGTGTTCTATAACTGCTGGTACTACAAATTTATTTGACAATCTTTACTTATAGAAATGTTATTTTGTGTTATAATGTTATCTAAATTAAATTGATTTGACTGCCTTGTGTCAGCTGAGAGCAGAGTCATCAACTGCAGTTTTTGTAATGCTCAACTATGGACTCAATTCGCTATCAGAAAATATCCTCAAGTTGAAAATCAGTTTTATTATAAAATAAGTTTATAATTGACATAACATATTTTAACTGTTAATTATTCTCATTTATTTTAATTAAAAATAATAGTCAATTACCAAATTAATAGTTATTTACATAAATTAATCAAGCTAGAATTTGCTTATGCACCATTAGCGTTTATACCTTTATAAAGCTATATTGAACATATTAGTAAATAAAAGTATCATTTATGCATCTGACTTTACCTTTGCTCATAATATCAGTGCATTTATTGTTATTACTTAAAATTAGTAGTTCTTAAAAAAACATAATATTTAAAATTTAATATTTATATTTTATTGAAACAAAAACATATTGTTATTCCATTAATTTGTATTTTTTTTTTTTCAGAAAAATTATTAAAAGTCATAAAGATGATACAGGATTAATTGTTGAAAAAACCAAAAATTGTGATGAAAGTCATAAAGTTAAGAGTGAAGACACATCTAAAATTGATGAAGTAAAAAAAATAGAGATTAAAATTAAACCAGCCAAGCTGAATAGTTCAAACAAATGTTTTGATAATGATTTAAAAGAAGATATTACTTCTAAAACAGAAAAAATCAATATGGACATGTCTAAAGATGATAATGATATAAAAAAGAAATCAGAAACATTCAAGCCTGGACATTCAGAAAACAAAACTAGTGTACCATCAAAACATAATAAATGGCATGATGATAAAGAAACATTTGAAACTGGTGAAACTGAAAACTATAAAAAGCATCGATCTGATACGGATAAAAGGTTTCCTTACAATAAACGAATAGATAATCGCCGTCAAGAACCTAAGACTGATCGTCGCATTAGAAATAAGGATCGCCCAGCTATTGAAATTTACAGGCCAGGGATGGGTAGATTGAGTAAATTAAAAGCTGAGAATGATAGTATTGAATCAGAAGCTCAAAAGTAACAATTCAAAATTGTAATTAAACTTAACAAAAAAATAATGTATATTTTTTTGTATTTGATTTTTAAGCTGTTTCTCTATAATTTTCACATAACTAAATTTTGTTATCCATACATTTTTTTTAGTAATATTAAATATTTATGAATCATGATAAATCCTGTTCAGTTTTTTTTATTAACTAACAAGTAACAACAAGTATCGCATATTATATTTAAAGTCATTTTAATAAGAGAGGAAGTGTATGTAATGATATATATCTCATTTGGCATATTTAAAAAATAAATTACATTTTAGATTCTGAGCAGGGCAATAAAATATATTGATTTTACAATGATGTGTGTTTTTTTCTTTTTGTACACACAATAAGTTGTCGAAATAATTCTTCGATTTTCTTCATCAGTATCTCTTCTGGTAGGAAAGTAAATCTAGTTGGTACTCTAAGAAGGTAATTTTTGAAAATTCCCAATAGTTTTTAAAAGCGCCGGGAAAAACAAAAGTCAAAGAAAAACAAGAATTTTTACGCAACATTGGTTTTCAAGAAAATTGATTTTGTTTATTTAATGTAAATCAAAAAATAATAACTAGATGCATGACTATATGACATTTTCACCAAATGTTAATATAACCATTTTCTAAACATAATAAAATTTTCAATGTATTTTGACTTTTTTTTGCTATTTATAGGTATAATAAATTTTTGGGTTTTTTTTATTGTCAAAAAAAAATTTTCAATCGATCAAAAAACTTGAAACTTCAATACAAGATTCCTCGTACGTTTATAAGATAACAGATCGAAAATATTAAAAATACATAGGTACAATCTTTTTTATAAGTATTTTTTTTTTTTTTTGTTCTTTATTTGAGTTAAACAATCTATACAAATTATGTATAATAAGCTTAAGTGTTAACAAAATTAAGGTTACAGTCAGAAGGCATGAAGGAGAAGCCGCCCACTGGCGACACTCCAGTTATAAGTATTTAAATTTCAAATGTTGACCAAAATTCAACATCGAACATTTGCAAATTTCTTTGTAGTTAAAAATTTATAAAATGTTCAGCTTTTATAGTTAAGGATTAAAAATTTAAAACAATATTTTTCGTAAGTAATTTATAATGTAACCAAAAAATCAAAAAAATAATTTTTTATATACATTTAAGTTCAAATTTAGACTGAATTACATACTTTAATGAAGAATAATGATGTTATTTATTTCGTTGTAATTTAAAAAATATTTTTCGTGGGTGCTTGAAACTTTTAATGTATATTATACACAGAATCAAATTTTATAATGCATTGTTTTCTTCAAAAATTAATTCAACTCACTGTATTATTAATAGTAAGATTAATTATTTTAATAGCAATATCTTAAAATACCCTTAGTTATGTAGGCTGATAAACAGTCTTAGCTCAATCGTTTTTTGTATACAATGATTTATATCAGTGGTTCTTAACCTTTGTGTAGTGGCGACCCAAGATATTTACCCAAATTTCATGCCACCTTTTTATAAATAATGTTCAATGGGAGAATAAAAAATTATTATTGAGTTTTCTTAATTAATTAATTTTTTTTTTACTCATTTTACTTATGCTAATAACAGCTCATAATATTAATTACATTCTATTTAAAAATAAACATTTCTCTTATCGTATATAATTTTTTTTTTTTTTAATAATGATCGGCATGGTCGTCAGCGATGCAGAATGCTATAAATACTTCATGAAAAAATTGATAAGTGTACTGCTCTGCGGAGCAAACAAATTAGGTGAACGTAGCATGCTACTTGATATTTTTCCTCTAAAGGAAAATCTATAAATCATAAATATGTTTTTATGCTGAATATCAATAATACGAGTACATCTATTTTAATACAAAGCATAAATAATAAGTTATAAATTATTAATAATTAACCATAGTAACGAACATTTTAAGATAATTCTCCTCCTCAAAAAAAAGTTGTGTCCAGCCCAAATACATATAAATATATTATGTTAAAATAAATATATTATTTATGATTTGTATAGCTATATGTTATAATATTTTATAATTCTATATAATATAAGATATTTCTATATATTATAATATTAGTCCTGGTTTTCTTGGTTTTCTAGATAACTCGTTCAAAACTCCTTATCTATCATCATGTTAAGTCCTCTATATAATATCTTAGTTCGTGCTTATAATCATTAACCATGATGTATATAAAATTATATCTACATTGTGCTTATAACACAGATATATATAAATATATATTATATCTGTGGCTTATAACCAATATGACAATAACTATGTTAATTAATCATTGTGTTAATTACTGTTTAAAATTTAACATTTATATTAAATATATTAATATTTATAGGTACTAACGGGGAGGATCTAGAAATGAAAAAGGGGTGTGCTAGATGACAAAATTTACTTCAACTACATAAAAGCATAGGTACAAAGTTGAAGTTTTTATAGTGAATAAAAATTCATCATTCGTGCAGGTTATAAAATAATAATAATAATAATAACAAAATTACCTTTTATTGCATATAATATATTATATAATTATTAGGTCTTAGAGTTCAACGCATGCATTTGTATCTTTTTTTGAAATGTCTTTCACCATGATTTTCAAGCTAAAAATGTGTTTCAAGTACTTCATATTTTAATTACAACATTTTTTTGGCGCATTTTTTTTTACCTATTTCTCGTGTTATAACTGAAAAAGTTGACTTCATTAAAATAGAAATATAGTAGGTACTATGTAATATAAATAATTTTCATTTTGAACTATATAACATCAGGTAATCTGATTTTAAATTAGACAATTTCTATTAGATTCATTAGATTAATTTTTGGGATTTATCTTTGTCACGTCAACCTATTATAGCTGATTTAATTTCATACAACTTTTATTGGAGTATTTCCTTATCAAGCGATAATATTAAATCGGTGGTGGGTGTGGTCCATTTTCAGACGCTTTTAGTCATGTTAAATATATTATTTTTGATCAATTTTAATTATTTTTTTATTTTATTAATACACAAATCTGGTGTTTTGTACATTTTTTTTTGGTCATTTATTAGAATTTTTAGGTCATAAATGCATTTTTTAAATATTTTTAGGGCATTTAAATCCGAGCCCTAATAATTATGTAAGCAAGAGTGTATACAGTTAAATAGCAACATAACCAAGTCCAGACCCGACTCCAACGAGTTATTCATATTTGTACGTTGGCACATCGCAATCTTTTTGTTTTAACCAACCGTTGCGATTAAGGACTTATATTAATCATGATGACCAATCACTCCTAATTCCTAAATTTCAATAAGCAATCTAATATAATATGCTACAGCGATGTGGCGAAGCAGATTTTTAGAGCCGTTTGGCTCTTTTTGGATGTGGTGGTGGAGAATTCGTTAAATATATTATTTATGTATTGTGTAGAATGGAAACTGTAAAGTACCTTTAATACAGTACACAAGTTAATGTTATTGACTATGGGGCTTATATC
Organism: Pentalonia nigronervosa; assembly: GCA_014851325.1. Lineage (NCBI taxonomy): Eukaryota > Metazoa > Arthropoda > Insecta > Hemiptera > Aphididae > Pentalonia > Pentalonia nigronervosa. The sequence continues at coordinate 8,765 of JACXSJ010000357.1, forward strand.
TGTGTTTTTTTTTTTATAAAGATGTGTTATATTTAAAAATTGTTAGTGTTATGTTTACTCTTTTCTTGTAATATAAATTATAGGTACTGTATAATTCATTGTTTTATGATTTCATACCAAAATACTAAAATGTCATGTTTAAAGTTTCTAAATGTGTAGTTTTAAAGTTATCCATACTGCGTACATCATTCCATATTTAGATGAAACTTAATATTTATAAATAGTATTACGGTATTTTTTGTAGAGAAACACAAATTTTACTCGAGAAAAATTTATTTTGTACCAGATTTGAATCTTTCATAATATATGGTATTTATTGTTGCGAGCATTTTTTTGTATACATCCTGATATGAGTGAGTGGGTGGATGGATAAAATATATTTTGCTCCTTTCATTAAAATTGTTCACCATGTCACTGTATGCTATACGTAAATATAGGTAATATATTGCAATTGCTCCTCTTTACTTTGATTAATAAACTAAAAAAATTAAGGTTATACAATATGTGCTGACATACTTGTATACACAACGGTTTAAGATGTACCATATACCTTTAAGATGTATCTTAAATCGTTCTGTATACTGTATAGTCGCAGTGGTGCGGCATCGCAGAGCTTATAGACATAACAAGACATGATCGAAACTTTTCAACAGGTTCATTGGTAGTAGTGATGTTAAAAAGTAGCAGTCACTGCTACTTTTCACTGCGACTTGCCGTGTAACAGTAACAGTATCTGCTACTATATAACACAAAAAATAGCAGTGATCTGATCACTGTCGTTATCTGTTATCACGGTTAAACTGTGAAACTGTTAAACTTGTTAAACAGTGAAAAATACAAGCATATTTTATATTGTGTTTAGTTTCTTATCACCTAACGGTCATGGTTCTTAAAATCATCAGGTGTAAAAAACACCCAAACTATAAAATAAAATAAAATGAATTAATTATATTTAAAATTGAAATTGAATCATTTTAAACTAATCCTCCAGAAAAAAGACTACTGTTAATTTATTTATATTGATATTTATAAGGAATATTTAATAACTATGAATTGTTTATATGAGGACAAACGTACAACATAGCAAATTTATGTTCAGTAATTCAAGTATAGTATTATTAGCTTATTACACGAAACTTACTTATTTTCGAACTCAAAAGGAAGAACATTATCTGTGTCTTCTTGTCGGTTTTTTACGATATTTTAATTTATAAGCGTTGTGTAAAATATTTCAATTTTAAAAAGCTTCTAGCTCGCTTTTTAATTAAAATACCGTAAAAAACCGAGAACATACAGATAATGTTCTTTTCTTTGAGTTTGATAATAGATAAGTTCACTCAAATATTAAAGCTAACAAAGTAACAACACTACGTAAATGAGACGAAGACGTAGGGTGTTGCGTTCTCATAATAATACTTTGTTTTTTTTTTTATTTATACTCGTCGTTAAATACCTATAACATAATCATATGTTTTTAACATAATATTTCACTAATAATACGATTTATTATCGCAATTCACAGTAAATAATATCACTACTTCTAAAATATAGCAGTTAACTGCTACTGCCTAGTGCCTACTACAGTAATTCGTGATTACGGATTAATGGACAAAGTAGCAATCACTGCTATTTTCAGTGATTTTTTTTATCACCATAGAATATTCACTGTGTGATAAATATTTTTCACAGTTCAACATCACTAATTGGTACGCTACATTACGTAGCGTAATGTATAGTAATGATAATTTAATGGCAATATAATATTGGTAAGCAAGTGACGTGTGCGCAAACTTGAAGCGAATCTGGACTTTGGCGATCATACCATGTAGTTTATATTATGAGCTGTAAGTTAGTTCATAATGCAGTGACGGATTCTGAGTGACGCCGTTTTGAAACTCGACTGTCGATGGTTACTACAGTGCAACTAGAGCAAGTGCCCACCGCTCAGTGCCGTACTCTCAGATAAAGATACTTATTTTTTAACCGTACTGTTGTGGGCCGTGTGACCGACGCCATGGATTATTCCAAATATATGAATACAGTCCACGATTAAAGATAATATACAATAAGTTACTCAACGCCGTATAGAAATTGGTCTTAAGAAAGTGGCGCTAAGTTTATCCCCAAAATCAACTGTTCAGTATAGAAAGAAATACAGCTAGCGCTTTCAGTGCATGTAATTATATATGAATCGAATTAAATAAAAATATATTTATCATGAAAATATACACTAACAACATTAATTTCCGCTTGGGCCTTTCTCAAAGACGGAAGATTTTATTGGGCATCAAAATAATTGCTCCGCTAAGTAACCTGTATAATTCTAAATCATGATACAATCGCAGAATTTAACAAATAACAATATACAAAATACAATATTATACAATATAAAATTAACAGTCCAAGGCTGACGCAGTGTCGGTTGTGTTGTACGCCCGGAATTATGGTATAGCGTTCGTGGTCACGTGGAGGAGAAACGGCGGTCAACGATGGTTGGAATAATGGCGTTACTGTTGTCATCGGTGTGGTTCAATGGACGGGGTCGTGTGATTGTGACAAGCACCTAGGTGACCGCCTACCGGCGCCTCGACGACTGAACCGTATCAATAACACTTCGGCAAGGCCACCGTCGCACAGCACTATTATCAGGTCTTCCGAACAGTGCGGCCCGCAGCTGTATCAACTACCGTTTTATCTGTTGACCGGGTGGTGACTGGGGTAGGTAGCAGCGTGCGAGAGAGATAAACCATATGCAACCGCGGAACACCCGATCGTTGTGCACGAGCGGAAGCGAGACAGCTAGACAGTAGTCGGCTGCCGTGTGTGCGTGTGACAGAGTGAATACCATAGAGAACTATCAATGTCGATCGTCCTTGTCTAATATAATTCAATGGTGGACAAAACCTCCCGACGGAGGCCGCATAATTTGTAAATATTATATCATAACTAAAAAAAAAAATTTTAAAAAAATTATCATATATAATATTATTATATTATATACGTGTGTAGTGTATATTATATATTTATATAGATGTACAGATATTTCGTGTAAAATTTTGTAAAGTTTCGTTCTCGTTCGTTCGTTTTGTGTGTATATGCGTGTATGTGTGAGTGTGGTGTGAGCGAATGCTGAGTGCCGGCTGTGGTGCGTTCCAGAGGTACTTTGTATAAATAACAATAAAAATAGATAAAATTGAAACAATTAGCCATTACCCAATAATAATATTGCAATAAAAAAACCGTCGGTTGATTAATATAAGCAGTGTAAATAAATCATCTCTCGGTTATTGCTGAACGTAGTCCATCAGTTCAATTGGTTCTTCGTTCACCATCCGCCGGCTATCGTTACAAGTGAGTCCACTAAGTACTAATGTAAGCTAAATTATGTTCGCTAGTGACTTGTCCAGATTTGTCTATCTTTAACGTTCATTGCACCCACATTGATCATATAATGATTAAATTATAACTATTAAGTCTAATACTGATATTGCATTTTTTTTTATGATGTTAATTCACTTTTTGCTAGAAATATTATATTACATTAGCACTTAATGCTAATAGATTTGTTAATTGTTATTTATATATAGAATTTAAGTTTCTTTATTATTTTTTTAAAAACATTTTAATAGTATTTTTTATCAAATAATTTTGATTTAAAATGATTACGATAAAATTATTTTTGATATGTTTAAGCCTCTGTGATATTAAGTGCCTATTGTATAACTTTGATATTCCTTTAATATTTATAGGAGATCTTAGTTAAGTTAATTATTAAAGTTATTTAACTTCTGATTTTATAACTTTAATGAAATTAAAATTTTTGTAATTCTTGTCATTCCTAACTTAACCTATAAAATTAATTTAAATTCCAACACTGGTTGGATTTTATGGCTTTAATTGATAGTTAGTAATTATTACTTGAATCTAAATCTTTGATATACCTACCTTTAGCAAAAGAATAATTATTTTTGTATAAATAAATATATTAAATTAAAAGTCTTTAAAAGTTATACAATTTAGAATTTATCCATGTATTAGTTCCTGATAATGTCAATTTTGTTATACCTTAGACTAATACTTAAGTTTTAACTGATTTTATCCATTTATAATCTTTATATTATGCTGTAATAATCTTTCTTGATATAGGATTCAACATTTAAACATTTTCAATACTTAAAAATCTTGTTTATAATTTATCTTCTAAATATTATTCTCTATGTTACTTAAGTAATTAATATTACAGTATAAAAATACTGACCTATTAAAATTCTTGGATTTTTAAAACTATGTAAAAATAATTTTTCTGTATTTAATTGTCCTTGCTGTTTATATGATGCCATTTTCACTCAATACAATAATTTAGATTAATGTAGGTGTGTCACATGTTCTTGGCTAAAGAGAAATGTATATGAAGCACATGTAAAATAATTCTTTTAGCTAACCAGGCATGCTCAATGTTGAAAGTTCAATATTCCAACACAAAACCATTTATCACAATGGAGCAGACAACCATTTCTTTACAGTTCTATTAAGTACATTGTATTAGGCACCTTCATAGTTAATATTCCAGACTCTAATTGTTTACTTCTAATCATAAATCCAAGAAACTTACATTTTGTGTATGGAATATATGGGAATATATGAAAATATTTTGCCATCTATGTTGTTAACATTTTCTTATGTACTTGAATGTTTATGTTTTTGCTTAGTAGTGAAATGTACTATGTATAATATGCAAGTTCATATAGACCTAGCATATTATATTGACTTCAGAATTTTCACTCCATCCTATTCTAGAGTAAAAAAAAATATGACAAAGGTTCTTGTTATACAGTTATATTTGATGATTTTAATGAATATAATGTTTTTAAGGCAAAGGATTTTATATACCTATTATTTTAATAGGTGTAAAATAAAATTTTGAAATATGTTAAAATAAAATTTTTATTTAGATTAATCATGTTGAGTTTATTCCTGGTTCCTTAATATTCCTTGTAGATATCTATTTTAGTATTTTTTAAATTGTATTAACACATTTTTTTATAGGTATCTGTATAAACTCACAAATATAGTATGTATTATACCCAGTATTATATAAATAGAGTACATATCCTAGCATCAAATAAATTTATAGGTTGTGTTTAATTTAAGTTTTAAAATTGAATTAATGTAAAATAAGTTGAATCCTTAAATTAGTTAATCAAACTATTTAAAGAATAACATTTTTGTTTGCATACAAAAATAATTCATATTAGGTAATTGATTGGTTAAATAAATAATTAACACTATCACATAATATATTATTTTGTATCAACCCCTCTTAGAATTAAGCATTCATTTTAATAATCAAAAACTTTAATAATAAATATAAAATATAATTTATTTTGTAATAACAAAACAATAGTCTTGCTATAACAAAAAAATGTATTGGGTTAAAAAAGTACCCCTGATATCCCTTAGTAATGCCTATGGTAGTACTCAAAATGTATACAATTTAATATTTAAATAAAGGTCAAGAGTTAACTATACTATAACAAATTTCTGTAAATATTTGCTATGAGAACATGTGCCTATCTTGTATTTAATTTTTAGGTTTTATATGGTTGTTGTATATATATTTTGTTTATATTGATATTCTAGTTGATATTAGTCAATGCTAATGTTTAATTTATTTATAGAACTATATATTCAATAACTATTTCAAATATTACAATAAATTCTAAAGTATATATTTGTGTTTTAACTAAACATATTCATTTTTCTGTATTCTGTTATAAATTATAACTATTACTTAGTATTATTTATATTTTTTTGTATGGTTTTTATAAATTAGTTATGTGTAGTATTATATTATAATAATTTTTACTATCTATGAATATTGTTTTTAATATCACATTACTTTTCTCTCCCCACAAGAGTTCTCAGTAAAGCCTAGTATTCATATTCATATTAATGATATCTTTATTATGAAATTAAAAATTAAAAAAATTTCAGATTCCTTACAATTTCAAATGAAGTGGTTAGGCGCAGGGAATGTACCTGTTTCCAGCACAAATAATACAGTGTTGAATAACAGTGGTAATCATTTGCAAGTAAGTTGTTTTTATTAATGTATGTATTTAACACAATAATAATTACATATTTGTATTTTATATTATATTATATATTCTATATATTAAATAAATATTGATAATTATTATTAGGTAGGTATTAATCAAAAATGATACCTTTGTATAAAAATCTTAAGACAAATGAGCATCTGTCAGATTAATGTTATTGTTTGAATCTATATCTTAAAACTGTTCATTATTTTTTCAATCTAATTTTTATATCATTTTATTTTAAAATATTATAAAATATACCTAGATTTTTATTGTGTAGGTGCTTGTCCTGCATATAATCAAGGAACTATCATAAAGTCAGGTTATTCATTTAGATTAGTAAAAACTGTGATAATTCACACATCTTTATGTTATAGTTACCTAACTAATTTCATTCTAGTTCATAGTTAAATTAATTAAAATTCTAAGAAATTAAACCTATCTGTTCAATTTGTACAAAGTATAACAAATATATTTTACAATAAATTGTTAACTATGTTATAGTTTATCATAAATAATTGTATTAGCTAATTAGTATAAACAAAATTGTATGTTTATGATATTTTACCAAGTATTTTACTATGCACAGACATATTTACTACATTTATTACTTTATTATTTTAGGAGCATCAACAACAGTTAAATGAGAATGAACCAAGTGTTGATAATGTATTACGACAAACAGTACAAGAAGAACCAATTGTCAATTATGTATTTGATTGTGCATCAGGTGAATCACAAGAATATGGATTACAATCTGCCCCATTGCCATCTAAACTCCCACAACCTAGGTGGCCAGCAACCTCTGAAGACTGTTTTTTAGAGCAAGTAAGTTAATGTATTGTTATTGTTATAGATGTCTCTTATAATTTAAAATATAATATAGGATAAAAAGTAGGATTTGAGGTTTGATTGACTGTTATTTATGTTTAAGATGCAGGAGAAATGGAAATATTTCTCTGCGAAAATGTCTCAACCTCCACCTCAGATATCTGAAGTACCAAATGTACAATATCAATTACAACCAATATTAGTTAAAGTGAGAATTAAAAAAAACCATTGCTTTATTCATATATTTTTGTTCATTTAGAAAGGTTTTATTATATTATGATTTGCATAACTATTTTTAAAAGAAGAATATTTACACATACAAATAAGACACAGGTTTTTTATTAGTTACTTAAGTATAAATAGCTTATAAATTATAATATTTATATTTTAAACTAAAATTTTTTAATTTTTAAAGTTATTTTAAGAACTTTTGTGTTCAATATTTTTTTCGCTTTTAAAACAAAAAACATAAGGTTGACTTACATAACATAGAATTTTTTTTAAAAACAATTTATGAAGTTTTAATTTAAAGTAAATACCTACTCAAGTTAATTAAATATGTGATTTTCATTAAATTTTGTCTATATTTTTAAATGTATATTAGTTCAAATATTAATATACAGTGGCCCAACTAGGGTAGGAGGGTAGGGTTTGGGAATCTACCCTGTCACCATGCTTGCCAAAATTAAAGTTTTATTCAAATTCAAATTCAAATTTTTTTAATGCTAGTTATATAATTTACCAGTTTCCAATCATGTAAATTATTAAAAACCTAACAAATAATAATTTCTTAAAATTCTATAAAAAAAAATATCAATACAATATTTTATTGCTTGCATTGTTCAAATTCTTCTTTGTAAAATATTTAAGTCATGGGAAAAACCTGGCTTAGTTTGGTTTGTGTATGGCAATATTTATGGAAATAAAATTTTGGGTATTTTTGTGGTATACAGACTACTACATGTTTCTATACGTTATAGGCGATTTACCACATATTTTTATATTTAATTCAAATATGAATAAATACATAAACCTAGAAATAATAATAAAAAATAAATATATTTATAAATGGTCACTATATTTTACAATAAGTATTAATAATTATTATTATTATTATTATTTACATTAAATAAATATTTATTATGTATTACAATATGAATTAATATCTCTTAAAATTAGTAATTTTTATTATTTTTTAGATGCCACCATTGTTTTGCTAAATATGATGACATCAAAGATAGTAATGATTAACTGGTTTAATATATTATATACTCTTTAGTTTCCTAACATTTTATAAATAAGCCATTCATCTGAGTATATTTCTGTACCAATTTCATTTTCATTTTGAATTATACTGTGTAATGTTTATCTGTCTCTTTTTTTTATAATAAAGTTTCTTGCTTCATAATTTCATATTCATTTTTTTGACACATACCGAACATTGATGTTCCATAAATCAGTAAGTTTTATCCATAATTTCTATTACTAAAATCGGGTTCTTCTTTATCAACTCATCTATATTCACATGTTCAGTAGCAATATCGTCCTCTAATAATTGCCCTCTGTTCATTTGCAGAAATCTATTGAAATTTTTAATATCAATGCATGCGGAGGCTTTGATCCCATACAGCTAAAAAGCTGTCTGTTTTTGGAGGGCTAATAGGATATTTGGGGGACTAAGACCCCTCAAGTCCCCTCCCCCTATTTTTGGTTATGCCTTTGTTGTACTTTCTATTATCACTCATTAGAGATTCACATAATTGAACAATAATATTTGTACCTCCTATTTTAATTCTTTTTTCAAAAGCAGCTATTGGTATGTTATAATATAAATTCATTCAATCATATACTATGCAACTTCCGTGTTCATTATTTTTCTATGGTATTTCTTGACTACAAGAATAAGCCAGCTTTAAAATTTGTGACATTGATAAATCACTATTATTTATATCATTTTATATGAAAAAAATGTTACCTTTATGGACGGACTGAATTCATTTGCAATCATTCTTTGTGCATTATATTACAGTTTGGTTTTCCCCTGTTCTTTGCAAGTATGCAATTTTGTTTGAGAGCCACAGTGTCTATAAAGAGTATCAGTTTGAATAAGTCCTATTTCCTTGAAAAAACTTAATAGTATTTTCTTCTGACTGAACAATTAAATTGAATTTGTTGGCTAACATAATGTTAAAACAAAATAATATATATCATATCTGTATAGCACAAACTAAACTGAAACTGATTATTTCAGTTAATTATTTATTTATGATTATAATTAGAATTATGATTATTGCTAGATCCAGATAAGTATTCAATTATTAAAATAGGAGAGGACTTAGATTAGGATAAAGTTTAATCACTGTTGACTTGGTGGGATTGACTCAGTAGATGTGTGGTAGACGACAAGTAGTGACATCGAAATATAAAAACATATGTATTGTAAATCATATTTGACAAACCACTCATCCACTCACCTTACCGAAATACCCATTTAAGTTAATTATTATTTCTTAGTTGCATTTTAGGAGGGAGTTATAATATAGATACATGCTTAATACAAAAAAAGTTTATAAAACTGCATTATGGGTTACAACAGACAAAAATTATATGGTAGTATTTGAAATCTATAGGGTTATAATAAAGGTATTTATAAACAATTAATGTATTTTTATATGTTTCTCAATTTACAATTTTAATTAGCACTATTCATAGACAAATACAGATATTATTTTTCAAATATTTGATCAAATATGAATATAATTTTAAGCCATTGGCAATAATGTTAATTAAATACAAATATTAAAACTCCAACTCAATGCTTACATTTTTAATATTTATTACTTTAAATAAAGACATACTGCCATAGTAACAGACTTATTGAAATAATTTACATCCCTAATAAATTTATATATCTTGTAGTTACCATCTTCAGACTACTACCTATACACTCACCCATTTCAATATTCAGGATAGTCGCTTTACATCAATATAGGTTTCGGTGCCCCCGATGACATGTGTGCTGTATATCCTATACAACGAGAATATAACATTGTGTTTGTATTTAGTGGTACATTTGGGTATTATGTGCACACACACAAGTACATTTAATTCCCATTCCACTTTGATGAATAAACATTATGATGTTTCTATCTATGTCTGGTCCTTATCTAATACATGTAATATTTTCATTATCCGAATCTATTATATTAATTAAAATATAATAACTTAGTTTAGTATTTAACCTAGTTTTTATTTCTGTGCGCCACAGACTTGTATAATTGTATAAGAATCATTTACAATTTTTATTTCTGTTGGAGAATATAGCAAATATTTATATTTTATATCATTAACTGTAATTACAATTGACAAGCAATTAATAGTTATGTCTTAAAGTAAAAAAAAATACTTAATAACCGCCACTAATATACTTTGATCACTACGTTGAACTTTTCCCAAAATTTGGGACTTCCTACAGTTATACTCAATTTAAATGTGCCACTGTTTGTGTTGTAGAGCTTTAAAATAATCTTATACAAAAATAATCAGTCTTAGATATAAACAACTTTTGGACCCTGAACATTTAGTTATGATATTATTTTAATTTTTTTCTAATGAAATAAGCTGTTTATATTATATATTTAGTACTTTTTACTATAAATATTATTGTGGTTTTTAACTTATTACATTTTTATTTGAGTTCTTAAGCATTGTATTTCATTTTTTAAAACAAATTATATTTTAATTTATTTAAATAAATCAGAACAACTAGTTTAATAATTTTTTTTTTGAATTTTTATTAAAAAATCAATTTTCCTATTGTTACAATTAAAGGCATGTTGTTTTATTTAAAATATTAGCATGCATATATTTTCATCTATTAAAATTATTGTTGCACGTCTAAATTATTTAGGACATAGACAGCAATATTGTACATTTGTACCACTAATTTATCATTATTATGTTTTATCATAGTTTTTAGTTATTTAATAGCTACATAGACATCAAATTAAAATCAAAGATTTTTTTATAGTTTTATGTTGTAACTCACAGTATACCTTTTTCATTATATTTTAGTCTGGAGAAGGTGGTGCAGATCAGTATGTTTATGGAGCACCCCCAGGATTGCATCCCTATCAACAACATATGGCAGATTTAGCAAACTCATCAATGGCACATAATTCAGCACATGCAATTATGTCAACACAACAGCAACATACTATGGACTTACATATGCGAAATGGAGAAGTAAGTATTTTATTTGTTTTTTTTATGTTTTAAACTTCCAATGTATTAAAATAAATAAATTATAAATTGTTACAATTATTATATTATACGGTCAAGTCATTATAACTTAAATCTCAAAAAGGATAAAAATGAATTCGACATGTATTTTTTGAGTTACCTATATATCTAAAAATAACTTGTATATACTTCAAGGAAATATAAAACAATTTGAGTTATCGTAACTCGTTTACTATTTCAATTTTCAATATTTAAATTTATTAAACACATAAATTATAAATTAAATTTAATGTTTTACTAAGTAAAATCATGATGAAATGTAATTAAAATGGCTTGATATTATAAAATGTATATATACTAGAAAACTTGTGAAGACACTGTACAATCTTTGTGTTTTGTGTTATAGTTTACTTTAGTTTGATCATTGATTATAAATACTAGTATTTATAACCATTGGTTTGATAAATGTACTGTGATTGTGGTTTTTACAAACAATCTTAATATATTAATATTTATTTACATATTTATGTAGCCTATCATTGTTTCTCTTTTTACTAATATAAATTAACCAATACATTTATACCCAAAATTTAAAACAATCTTTTAAAACACGAATCAAGGCATGAAAGTATGGGATATTAAATGTTTTATAAGGTTCTATCAAACAAATTTGCACATACAACCTTTAAAGAGTTAAATAAAAAAAAATGTTTTTCAATAATTCATTAAAAACATAAAAATGATTTATTATTATTACTTGTTATACTAAATTATAATTGTTATATTCCTTAAACAATTTATATTAGTTAAGACATTATGTTAATTCTACTCAATAAATGAAATATGCTTATTATTTTTTATTATTAAATCTGGAGAAGTGGAGTGTTAAATTTATTTTAGCATTGCAAAATTTTTGTTTACATATTTTTCTCAATCTGTTTGAAAATTGTAATGTATAATTATGACATTATAAAAATGAATTAATTTAATGATAATAAGTATATATGTTTCATCAACAAAAATCGAAACATTTTTTATATTTTTAATTTTGTAGATGTATTTTGTAGACATTAGATTTATCTTTCAATATATTAAAAAGATGCAATATAAATAAAAACTATTGATTTTATTCAGAATTCCGATTTTTAATATCAGATATATGTAAAAAAAATTATAATTTATTTTTTTAAGGTAGTGTCTGCACATTTAATATAATCATATTGATAACGTGATATAAAGAAACAATAAAAAATAATTTGTTCAATAATATATTTCGACATTTTATTTTTATAATTCTGAAAAAAAAATATAAAACAAAGTACTGCTTGGATCGTTTTTTTTTTTAAACTTTATTATATAAGATAAGCGATTGGATTATGTTACATGTTTATGTTGGTTTAATATTTGTTATTTATTATCCAAACTGTGTGCATTATTTTTATTATTCAGAAATGTACTTTAAAACAATTGAAAGTAGCTCAAGTTCATTTATACCATATGTTTATTGTTTGCACATAGTATTATATATATATATATATTATGATATTATCAGATGATTCAGACATACAGAGATAAGTGTCAATAATATATAAGCTGAGTGACTATATTGCAAATTACGTCATTGAGTTATTTACGGTTATCATAGCAATCGGCAATAGAATAAAGCGCAATTTGTTCGTAATTTGTTTTCTTGCAAACGTAATTTTAAGTATCTATAACTAAAATTTTTAATATAGTGCCGAGAGATTAATCTTGTGGAATTACGCAGAAAAAAATTATTGCATTTTTACACTTTTCGCACGCTGCGTGCCGTCGATTAAGGCGAATTATCATAGGAATAGTTGAAATTTTATACACGAAAAACGGCATGCTGTTCGCCTTCATTCGAAAATGTTGGTGATTAAAGTCGCCGTGGTTCGACATCACATGTGCAACACAATATTGCAATGTCGCGTCGGTTGTTATCGCGTTGAACATGTCGAGCGTCGACAACCAGAGTGTATAACGTGTTGTTGCAGTGTCCGCTTTGCGATTGTCCGTCGCGACTCGCGTATGGCGTATCTGTCATCCACGCCCGACACATATCATGACGACTACGCACCGCCGTCCGCATCCGCACCGGGTGTCTTCTGGTCCCCCTGACGCGCGCGTGTCGAGTCTACTACGGTTTACCTGTTGTACCGACGCACTCGCGCAAGCCCGTCGTGCGTTTCGGTGCAACGGTTTCTTCTGCAATTCTGCTATAGCCTATGACTAATATATTATAGTAAATATTTATATAATATATTATTATTTTCCGAGAAATATCCGTGAAAATATCGAAATTAATAATAGCAACGGAACGATGGACCACGGCGACAGTGGTAGAACTGTTGAAGTCTCGATATACGATGATACGAATAAATTGATGGCGATCGTGGTTTATAACGTTTCATTAAGTCCATATCGATTGTCGTCGTCGTACTATTATTTATAATTATTGTCATTTGATCGCGTCGCGCATACGAAGCAAAACAATATTATTCAAATTTAAAGTTCAAACAAGATTAGGTGTCATCGGTGCACGAGTGTTTTGAACTCGGAGTTTTTTTGTTTGGAAGGATACAAAATACAAAATATATAAATTATATAATATAATGTAATATTGTATAGCATTATATTATAAAAACATTCCGGTATGCCGGCACACGCTAGGAGCGCTAGTGGCTTCACCCGGGTGGGATGTCGGTGGGTAGTAGGTGGCGGGCGACCGGTAGTCGCAGCCGCAGCCCTCAGCCGCCGCGCCAGTGGCAGACGTCAGTGTGTGTCCGTGTTCGCGTGCGAAATGTTGTCGTCTCGGTGCGTCCGTTAACCGTGTGATTTTGCTGCAATATTATTATTATTATTTACTGCTATCGATTAGCCGGACACATTTTGCATTTGAAAAACGGTTCTCTCACTCGATCGGTCTCCCCCCTTCCCGTAATCGCATCACTGTAAATAGTGTGTAAAAATATAATTTTTACTAAGTTCTTAAACGACGTGTTTTAGTTAGTTTCTGTGTATAATAACATACTAATAGTCATATGTGCACGCGAGTTTTCTGTGTTTGGCATTGATTACACCCCTGAGTCGCGGTGCTATAAGAGTACATGTGGTCGTAAGTCGGTTGTGGTAGGGTAGAAGACGAACTGCTCAACTACACTTCATTGTGTGTCGCCCACGTCGCTAAGAAGACGCGCGTGATTCTGTCGCAAGGAGTTCAAACCGACAACCATGAAAGACATGGGCACGGAAATGGTGAGCGATTGGTAGTGTACTTCATAGTTAACACGGCCACCGTCGATGATGAAAAATACTTGTATGGCATAATATTATTATACTTATCACGTGCGCGTTACAATAATATAATGTGGGAGTGTGCCCCCACCACGTTTTCCATCGAGTTTGGTTGTCGATCAGTCGGCCGACGCTTTTGTTCTCGATCGAGCTGTCGTTCGCCGTCTGTGGGCGCGTGTGTAGTATTTGCGCGCGCTAGACCGATTTTCAAGGTTAGAAACGGCGGCGGCGGCGAATTCGCAGTTTCGCACTCGCGCACAAGGTCTGGCCCAGAAAACGCGTGCCCAACGCGCTTGGCCCGTAAATCTTAATATTAATTATTATCATCTCGGAAAGCTGTAGTTTGTATTTTCCCCTCCCGATCCTTTGTGTCACAAACGTTATCGTCAAGCGGTCTACAGTAATAACAAATTCGGAAGCATCTTCTTTTCAGCATGTACAAATATCGCATCGAATATTATTATTATCCATCTTATGATCATTACGCACGTTTCTCGGTTGACAAGATATATATGTATTTATGATATAAGTTCCACATATGGTATGCGTACGTATGTTTTTTTGAGGTTATGATTTCATTGTTTGTTGTGCAGTGCGGACGATGCGAGCGGTGTCGTCCTCGTGCGTGTTTCTTGTCATGCTCGCACCTTTTGTATGAATTGTACGGTTTCCGTTGTTTGACTCGTTCCTGTGCATGTGCGCCGTAGGTAGGTAGGTTATAGCCAACGACGTCGCAGGGTTTTGTAGCCAGTGTCGTCTCTGCCGAATTATTACTTAATTATCCGTTCGAGGTGTCCTCGTGTTCGCCACACAAGTAGAACACCCGTCGTTGAGAATAATTGCTCAGCCCCTCCGTGTTTTTCTCTATTTGGTTTTTTACTAGCGAACAGCCCGTTGATAAGTTAGTTTCAAGATTTTACGTCTTGCGAAATCGTCATGTCGAATTATTCGAGCAGAAAATTGTTTTCTACTTGTCAAATCAATGGGGGGAAAGTAATGAAAAATGAACTACATTGTTGTCTTGGACGCCTGTGGGATGGTAAAATATTAATTTATTAAAAAAAAAATTGAGGGTGCGAATCTTGAGGTTTAAATGAGTTAGATGGGTTGATTAAATTTTCTTTGTATACCTATGGAAAACTTCGACTGCGATTTGCCTGTATTATGTAGTATACTAGTGTATTATTATTGTGTGTTGGTAAAGCATTTTCGTATTGGACTCAAATCAAAATTATTCCTTTCCCTTTCTATTCACGCGGAAAGACTATTTATGACACGTGATTGTAATGTTTATCAGAATGTATTAGGTGTTGGTTCCATTATCAATATTATTATTTTTAATTGACAAAATTGTTAACGTTGTTTCATATAATATATATTAAATATATAATAAATTGGTAGATATAATTTTGGTATCTTAAATACTTAGTGCATTAAGCACTTAATTTAGGTATTCATTATCATAGGTACGTTATTCCCTTATTGAAATACGTTTTTT